>VWZP01010428.1:17345-43532 GCA_013396995.1 Dicaeum eximium | reverse complement strand
GGTGTGTGGGGTGTGTGGGGCTGGGCTTGTCCAGGCAGGGCTCCTCAGGCACAGAGCCTTTCCTGGGTTTCTCCACATCTCAACCCTCTGATTTTGCCTCATTCCAAAGGTAACAGAGAAGCAGAGGACACCAGTGACAGAGCAGAGGGCACAGCACAGGTGAGGAAAATGAAACGTTTCCCACACGGTACCAAACTTCTGGGAGGAGCTGTTGGACCCACCTGGAGAGGATCTTGGAGCTCAGTTTGGTTGTAAACAGGAGAGAAATGGTATTTAATGGCAGCAGGGAGAGGAATATTCCTAGCTGGAGAGAGAGGGGGGTAATTAATGGAAGCAAACTCCAGTAGTAGCAAACCCAGTGGAGCAAATTCCAGTAACCCCTGAGGAGGAACTCAAGGAGTAGCAAGCAGGGTCAGAGCCTGGGGCTGTCACCTGTATCCAGGAGAGGTGGTGAAGAAGAGAGTTCTCATTTCATTAACCTCTGTCACAACCAAAGATAAATTTTGCCACAGCTTCTCCTTCCCTTGTGGGAAAACCTCGCTTTCCTGGCAGCAGCTGTGGCCTGGCACTGACTCATGCTGAGTTCTCCCTTTCTTTCCCCAGCCTGGCAGCAGGGAAAGCTCTCAGGATGGCAGCAAAGGGCCAGCATACATCAACCTGGACGTGCAATCCCAGCCCAGCCCCGAGGATCCTCTTTACTGCAATGTGGAGCCCAGCCAGGCTCACAGGAACCCCCAGCACGTGGAATACGCCGTCATTGCCTTCAGCCAGTCCCCGAGGAGCAGCAGGGAATGAAGCACAGAATCCCAAACGCGCCAGAAATGGGAGAAAGGAACTGGAATACAGGGGGAATGAGGAGTAGGAGGGGTGTGGGTGGACAGGCTGAGTTTTGCTGCTGTGTGTGGCGTGTTGCCTGAGCATTTTCAGCCCTCCCTCCTGTTTCAGGGCCAAGCAGAAGGTTTGCCACACTTGTGGCAGATTGCCTGGGGTCAAGAGAGCTGGGGGGGAATTCCCAGGATCTCTTGTGCAAAGGCTGTTCCAATTCCATTAAAGTGCAGAGTTTTGGAGAGGCAGGTGTGGAGGCTTGGCCTTGTGAAAAGAGCAGCCTGGACATGGCTGGGTGGGGTATTCCAGCTGTGCCCCCATACAAACCTTGCCCCAGTCCCAAGAATTCAGCTACTGGGGCCAAGCAAACTCATTCCTTGAACTCAAACCTTGCTGTGGCAGGGTTCATTTTGCTTGGAGTGGGCTGGGGGTGCCAGTGCTGGATTCCAAGAATAAGCAGAACCAACTCCTGCACTTCCCTGTCTCTGCTGGAAAGGCTCCAAATGATGCATTTTTTTTAGCAGTCATGTGGGGAGCAACGTGAAATGAGTTTGTGGGGCTCAGTTCCATTTCTCCAGGAGCTCTGGCTCCTATTTCCCTGCCCCAAGCCCTGCTGGAGCTGACAGACCAAAGGGGACTGAACCAGCCCTCATTCCCAGGCCAGTCACATCCAACTGGCTTCTCTTGCCAGGCCTGCAGCAGGGAGGCTGATGGAAATTTTTTGAGATTTTCAGAGTTGACCTGACAGAAGGAAAAAGAAAATGGTTCTGGAAATGGTTCATTCAGCCTAACATTCCCCTAACAATTTGCTCTTCGTGCAGTTGCACTGGGTCAAGCTGTGGAAGAGTAATAGCAAAAAACAGTGGAGTGGAAGAGAAGCATTTTTTGGGAGATTCTTGAAGAGAATCCATATTTGTGCTCAGTGGAATGAGAAGGAACAAAAACTGCAATCAGTCACCTGACAGAGAATTTCTGGGCACTGTGAGGGATCATTTTCTTAACCACTAACTCGAGGGAAGGCACATTTAGGAATGGCCAGGCCTGCAGGTTTAGCACCACGCCAGTTTAGAAGCCAGGATCCATTTGTACTTCCATGGAAGATCTCCAAGTAAATAAATCACCTCAAAAATGAAAAACCAGCAGCCCACCCCCATCAGTCTGCTGATGTCTGGAGCTCCGTGGCTGGCTCAGAATCAGCGTCCCCAGCAGAGATTCTGTGTCCTTTGTGCCAGGTACAGAGCACAGGTGGGTGCTGGGCTCATTTAAAGCACCCACAGCTTCTCCCAGGGCAGTGCCCCTGCCCTGCTGCATGTGCTAGGATTTCAGACAAGGCTGCTCCATGCACAGGCTCTTCTTCCTCCTGAAAACCCAGGGATGATGTCCTGGCCCTCCTTCACCCTCAGGATGCTGCCAGAGCTGCCATGAGAGCCTCCCTTTCAGCTTTCCAGAGATTCCCCCCATGTGCAGCTCCTGTAAATAATTTATCATGATTTATCATCACAGTGCTTGGAGTGGCAGCACAAGGGGATGGCTTCCCACTGCCTCAGGGATATTGGGAATTAGGAATTCTTCCCTGGGAGGGTGGGCAGGCCCTGGCACAAGGTGCCCAGAGCAGCTGGATCCCTGGAAGTGCCCAAGACCAGGGCTTGGAGCAACCTGGAATGGTGGAAGGTGTCCCTGCCCATGGCAGGGGTGGAGCTGGCTGAGCTTTAAGGTCCCTCCAAGCCAAACCATTCTGTGATTCCACAATTCCATGAAATCCTGCTCCAGTGGGGACAGACACCCAGGCCTGTGGCTTCAGGCCACCACGTGCTGCTCCTTTCCAGGCTGACTGAGCTGTGGCTGGCACTGGGCAGTGCTGATGCCTGAATTCTCAGCCCATCCCTGGAGAATTGCTCAACGTGCAGGATGAAAAAGATGCCAAGTCGTGTGCTCCTTCCTTCCGGCACAGCCAGGAGGGGCAGGACCCAGGGCAGAGCCAGCCCCGCTCCTCTCCAGCTCCTCTCCTCTCCCCTTCCTGCTCTGCTCAGCCCCATGGAGAAGCTCCTGCACCTCACCTTGGTCCTCCTGTCAGGTAAGAACCGTGCACGTGGCTTTGGGGTCAGGTAAAGGGTGAAGGAAAAGGGCAAAGCTTCTGCCTGAAGGCTCCATCCTCAGGGTTTTCCATTTTCCCTTTAATTACAAAGGGTCATCCATCAAAGGGTGATCCCAGTGCTCCCAGATTTCCTCACAGGGAGTCAGAACAGGAACCGCCGATGAGACAAGTCCTGTGTGCAACATGAAATTGCAAAATCCTGGGTTGTTTGCATTAGCAAATGGGATTTACATAGATGCAAATGAGCACAGGTGGGGTTTGAGGGGAGGGAAATAAAACCCGGCGAAAGGCACAGCTCTGAAATCCCCAACCCTTGGGGTTTCCAGCTGGGAAAGGAGTGTCCATCTGAAATGGGAAGTGAGGCACAGGGCCCAGCTGGAGCTCTCTGCAGCGCTTTGGGGATCCCAGTTCCTCCCAGCAGAGCAGGGAAAGGCAAACTGGGGCTGTGGGAGCACAGGAACCTGTCCCAAAAACTGGAATGAGTTCGGTGTGATTTGCACAGTGGCACACAGGAAGAGAGGAGGAACACCAACAGATGATGATCTGTCAGCAGAATTTGTTGGAAAGAGAACGACACAACATTTTCCAGGGGGACATCAGGGAATCTTTCAGTGATTCTGTTTGAGAGATGTTTTGCAGCGCTGTGGGAATTCTGGGGCTGAAGGGGCAGAGCTGGAGGAAGGAAGGGGAAACAGGAGAAGCAGTTAAAGAGTTTTGGAGGGATTGAACAGGGCTGGGCTGGATATTCCATGAGGTAAACCCTGACTGGAACACCCGAGTGGAGAAACACATCAGGACAAAGCCCTGTAGGTGTTGGATACTTGCAGAGCACAGATCCACTTCTTCTAGTCAAGCTGAAAGAACTTCATATTTTTCAGTTTACAATTCACTTAGAATTGTTGAAATTATTGTAAGAAGTGTTATTAAAAGGCTCAGCCAGCACAAAGTCCTCACAAGAGCCTATTTTTAAATTTACCTCTGTTTTATCATTACTTATGGTCTCACAGAAGTATTTGCCTGTGACTTTTTTTCACTAGAAATAGAGATTTCCACAAATACCACACTGCACTTCTCTCTGGGAGTATTAATAGCTCAGACTGTCCCCTCTGCCTCTGCCTGCCACAAAGAGGAATGGAAATTAGAAATGGGGAACCAAGACAATAAAAAAACCAGTCAAGCAGACAAAGACCAGTTGCCAACGTGGTTAAAATTAGTAAGATATTAAAAGATGGGGTGGAAAAATGGATTAAACTGGATTTGAAAACTGGGAGTGGGATCCAGAAGGAACCAGTGAGCAGGGCACTGGTTTGGAGGTGTCACTGGACAAATTCCAGAATATCTGAGCCAAGATCTGAGTACAAGGGGTTGGTCATGGGGGAAGTGGACAGGTGACACCCTACAGGTGACAACCCTGAGGGTCACGGCCCTACAGATGACATTCTACAGGTGATGACCTCACAGGTGACACCCCAGAAGTGACAGCCCTACAGAGACAGACCTACAGGTGACGCCCTATGGGTGACAGTTCCATAGGTGACAGCTCTACAGGTGACAGTCCTACAGGTCATAGCCCCATAGGTGACAGCCCTACCAGGTGACATCTCTATGGGTTAGAGTCCTATTTGTCCTATAGGTGATGGTCCTATGGGTGACAGTCCTATAGGTGACATCCCTATGGGTGACGTCCCTGTGGGTGACAGGCCTGTGGATGACAGCCCTGCATGTGACAACTCTACAGGTGACAGTCCTATAGGTGACATCCCTATGGGTGACAGTCCTGCAGGTGACAGCCCTGCAGGTGACAGCCCTGTGGGTGACAGCCCCGCAGGTGACATCACTAGAGGATGAAAATGACGTTCAGCATCCCCACAATGAGGGACAAACCTGGAAGAGCCATGGCTCCCCTCCTCCCTGTGTCCCTGTGTCCCTCTGTCCCCGTGTCCCTGTGTCCCTCGTAGCATCCCGTGCAGCCGAGAACGTCACCGTGGTGGCCGCCATGGAGGGGGACACCATTTCTGTCAACTGCTCCTACGACGCGCGGCAGTGGTGGCGGGAGAAGAGCTGGTGCCGGCAGCTGGGGCCGGGCCGGTGCCAGCGCGTGGTGAGCGCCCCGCCCGCGTGGCTGCCCCTGCCCCACAGCAGGAGAGGTGCCACCTCCCTGAGGGACAACGCCCGCGCCGGGCTCCTCACCGTCACCATCCGGCACCTCCGCAAGGACGACGCGGGGCTCTACCAGTGCACCACGGATTTCCTGGGAGACTCCAGGAGCCTGAGGAAGGTGAAGGTGGAAGTGCTGGCAGGTACGTCCTGGGGCTCCCAGTTTGGAGGGTTCCTGGTGGAATTTCACGGGTTCCTGATGGAATTTCACGGGTTCCTGGTGGAATTTCACGGGTTCCTGATGGAATTTCACGGGTTCCTGTTGGAATTTCATGGGTTCCTGCTGGAATTTCATGGGTTCCTATTGGAATTTCACGGGTTCCTGCTGGAATTTCACGGGTTCCTCCTGGAATTTCATGGGTTCCTACCAGAATTTCATGGGTTCCTACCGGAATTTCATGGGTTCCTGTTGGAATTTCACAGGTTCCTACTGGAATCTCATGGGTTCCTACTGGAATTTCACAGGTTCCTCCTGGAATTTCACGTGTACCTATTGGAATTTCACAGGTTCCTACCAGAATTTCATGGGTTCCTATTGGAATTTCATAGGTTCCTACTGGAATTTCATGGGTTCCTACTGGAATTTCATGGGTTCCTCCTGGAATTTCATGGGTTCCTGATGGAATTTCACCGGTTCCAATTGGAATTTCATGTGTTCCTATTGGAATTTCATGGGTGTCTGCAGCTGCCCACTTGAGCCAACATCTACTTTTGTCTCGCTCTAAGGAGGTTCTGTATTTCACTGCCTCTTTTTATTCCTGATTTACAGCAGCGTGGCCTCGCTGTTAGAGGGTATCTGACCCATCACCCCTTTATTGCTCCCAGTGCCCCGTCTCACCTGGGTTACCTGCCCAGCTGAACACCACCCAGAAACATCTGCAGACTAAACTGTTGTGTTTCCATCAGCAGCTGACCTGGTGACCCACGTGCCAGAGGAGCCCAGAGCTGTGCAGAGCATCTCCAGGTGAGCCCAAAACTCCTCATGCTGAGATCTCCAACCTTCCTAGGACTAAGGCAGCACCACAAGAGATTTTTTTCAAGGTTGGACTATCCCCTTCATGGTTGTGTTTCTGGTTCGCCACAGGTCCCCTCCCGACATGGATTTCACTGTTTTCTACATCTTCACTGGATTCCTGGTGGCCAAGTTCATGGTGGCTGTGCTGGTCTGTGGGGTTGCCCACAGCAGGAAGAACAGGGAGAGAGGGCAGAACACAGGCCTGGGTGAGCAGCAGGTGCTCCCGTGCCCTGCTGGCCTTGGACATGATGGAATGGGCCTCTCCTGGGAGAGCTCTGCGTGAGCCAGGCCAAAGGGAATCCATGGAAAAGGAAAATCAGGCGTTTGCCACCTGCCGTCAGAAAAGGACACGAGTCTGGAAGAACCTGTCACTCTGGAGAGGAAACGTCCCCATCTTCTTCATCACCTCTTCTCCTTGCCACCCCATCCCCAGGCAGTTATTCCAGACATCATTCCCAGGACCATTCCATCATGGCCTGAACTGACACCCACCAACCTCCTGTCACCTCAGGGCACAGCCAGGTGACAGATTCTGACTTTCCAAGGTGAGGAAGAGCAGCTCCCAAAAGCTGCTTTGGACAGTGGCGATGCTTGGAGAAAATCCCTGTGGAAAGGTGTAAGGAACTGCAGGATCCATCAGGAAGGGGATGTGGTCTCCTTGCAGCTCTGAGCCGGCTTCTCCTCTCTGAAGGGACTTTGTGAACGCAGGAACTGTCTCTCTGTTGTTCTCCATGTGGTGGCTGTTCATCCCTCCCCACAGTCAGGCTGCACCCAGCTCTCCCAGGCTCCAAACCCATGGGCACTCACGGTTCTTTTTCCCTGCAAAACTGAATAAAATCCAGCTGATTCTCTGGCCTGGTGTGGATTCCTGCTGGACACTGGGTCACAGTGGTGCCCCAGAGCAGAGGTGATGCTTGGAACACCCTGGAGTGTTTAGAACATCCAGGAACACTCAGAGCCAGCTCTGTGCAGGAGCAGCAGCTCACAGCCCAACCTCTCATTGCCCACAGAAGCAATGACTGAAATTTGCTTATTTTAATTACACTTTTGGGTTCTCATTTTTAGACTAGTTCTGTGTTTTGCCCAGAAATTGAAATTCATGGTGGGACATCTGGCAACCTTTGTCCTTCTGAGGTCCTTCCCTCCCACCACTGTGAGATTCTCAGTCTTAAATCAGCAGCATTTTGGGGAAGAAAACCTGCCCCCACTGCTGTGTTTGCTGCTGTTCTCCTCCTCCTCCTCACCACCTCCACCAGAAGGAAAAGGGCAGGTGAATTCAGAAGCTCCTGAATGCTCTTGGCTGGTTTTCCTGCCCCTGCAATTTGGGGTGTTCACAGCAATCCTTGGCCAGGGAGGCAGGGATGAGCTGGGAGTGAGAACCAGCTTTAAAATGAGCAGGGAAAGGTGCAGCTTTATACTCCAAAGAGTTTCTGTCCTTCGTGGCAGGGAAAGGGATGGACTTTGGCAGACCCCAGTCAGAAATCCCCGGTGTTTTATGCTGGTTCACCACTCCAGGGGATTATCAACAGTTCCCTCCATCTCCCGTGGGCGTGAGGCTCCTCCTGGAGCTCCCAGGCTAAAGCTGCCGGGATTTTTTGGGTGTCTGACACCTTGCAAGGCAGACACAATCCCAGGAAGGGAGTCTGAGGAAGTCCCAGACCTCCTGCTTCTTTCTGTTTGTGGCAGTAACAAAAATACCCAACATTGATCATTAACTGGCCTTGAACCTGCAGGAACAGCATCAAATCTTCATCAGGGGAAAACTTTGGCACCTGCAATCACCCCAAATATTCCATGTGCTGACTCTGCCCAGTCCCTTAAACCTTAGGAAGTGCAGTTTGTGCAAGTTTCCTAAACACCTCTGAGCTCATATTCCCTTTTACCACACATCCCCTCTGCCCTGCCCCAATTTCACCAGACAGTGAGGAAATACTTGCAGCTGTAGATGAACCAAGGGTGAGGGTGGTGATGGGGTGAGGGAAAAGACCTGGATGCACAATTTCCCTGGAAAAATAACTGCACTTTCCTAACAGCACAGCACCTTGCTGGGCAAACCCAGAGGGAAGCTGTGGGGCGTTTGCTTTTCCAAATTACTCTATTTTGAAATAGCAGGGAGCTATAAACCCAAATACAGGAAACTGGTTGTGTCTGGCAGCAGCTGATACAGCACCACCAAGGCCAAGTGAGCTGCTTCCTCTGGACTTAAATATTCACCCAAAAAAGTGTTAATTACTGCCCATTCTGATGAGATTCAGCAAAGTGGTAAAAATTTGCTTTATTTTAAACCTATGAGCTTTTTCCTGGGCTTCAGAGGGACAAGCAATGCATTTGACATGTTCTAATAAACAAGGGACTTCTTGGAAAATATTTGTCTACTTTATAGTATAAACTGTTGTCAGCTTGAGCACCTGGGGTGGAATTTACACTCCAAGGTATTGATTTGTTTTACAAAGAAATAACTCTGTATTTCCCTGTTTGTTGTTTATTAACACACACCCATGCTCCAGGATAAATCCAGCTTGACTTTATTACAAATTACACTCCTGTTGATCCAACTAGAATCCTGTTATCATGGTGATATGAGCAAACATCCCTCAGGGATTATGGATAAATCCCCAAATTCAGCTGACTGAGATTTTCCCCTTAATTCTGTGAGCTGGAGACACGGAGGGTGCTGAGCAGGACACAAAAATGGGTTTAATTTTTGGATATCAAGATTGCAGGAAGACTCCAGCCTGGATACTGGGTGGCAGGGGAGGTTTTTCCATCCATGGATTGGATTAATTCTGCTCTGTGAGTGATTATGCAGTTCTGAAGGTGAGGGTGAGAGAAAAGCAAATTCTGTTGACTGCTTTGATGTGGCTACACAACATCAGCTTTTTTACCATTACATCCAAGATGATTTTATTATTCTACTGCAAATTGTCTGGGGAAAAAAAATCTAGAAAATTACATCATAATAGCTAAAGAAACTGATTTCTGACTTCCTAAACAGGCTTGCATGATTGTTCTCCTCATTTCCTGTTCCAGCTTCCCACTCTCTGATCTTACGCACTGTCATTTCCTTCTTTTTTTGTTTGTTTGTTTGCATTGGGGTTTTTTGGTGATCGTCACTGTATTGACCAATTCTGGAAAGAATTTGTGGCTGTCAGCTTTGTGCTCTGGGGTTTTGAGATGGTGAAATGTTGGTGTGGAGTTTGTGCCATTAACTATTTCTGAAATTGCAGTGAGTGTGCAGTTCCAATCCTGCATGTCCAGAGGGATTACAGGAGACTGGGAAATTCTCTGTCTCTTAAAGCTTTCAAAGCCCACCTAATCCTCCTAAGAGGAAAACTCTTTTTGTCCCAAAACACAGAAATGTGCTCATTCTGAGGGTCTTCATTCAGCTGTGTTTGTGCTAAAAAGATAATGACAGGATCCCTGGGAGCTGGGGATGACGAGGAATCACCTTCCTGGGAGGTAAGCTGGAATATAAGGGAATTAAATCTTGGAGAAAAGGGCAGCTGGGCACATGGGGATGGAGTGGTACAGATCCATGGGGATGGAGAGGTACAGATTCCATCCCCAGCTCCATGGACACTCCTGGTGCCCTGGCGCAGCTTCCAGGTGACTTCAGGGAGAATTACAGAACACAGCGAATCCTGCAGGAGGTAATGGAGCATCGCCATGAGTGCAGTGCCCACAGCTCTGCCAGGACATGGAGCCAATGCCAGGCCCGTTTGCTGTCCCCTTCCAGCGGGAATGGTGGCACAGCCTCTTCCTGCCCAGCCTGTGTTTGCCCCACACTTGAGGGACACGTGGAGAAACCTCTTCCCAAACCTTCCCTTCCCCTTTCTCTCCTGCCTTCCTGTATTTTCTTTCTCCCGTTCTTTTTCTTTCTTTCCTTTCTCTTTTCTCCCAGCTCTCTGAGGGCTCCGCTCAGGCCCAGGGCAGAGCCCTGTCCCCTCACGCCGCCATCTTGAGGCACCGCCTCATCCCCAGGACAGAACCGCAGGCCGGGATGGAGGGTCCCGCTCCCAGAGAACCCCCACACCAGGAGCACCTCTGAGGGGACACCCCGGTGTCCCTCAGTCCCCGCAGCACCCACAGCCCAGCCCTGGGGCTGCAGGAGCAGCACCCATGGGCAGCAATACAGCAGGATGGGGCTGAGGGGCACCAAAATGGCCGTGCTGGCCCCACAGGGCGTGGGGTGAGGGCAGGGGCTGTGAGGCCACCCTGGAACAGGCCAGGGGCTGTCTGGCCCTGCTGTGTGAGGGCAGGGGGTCAGGGCAGGGGGTGTTGGGCCTCTTTTGGGGTATGGGGTGCAAGGGTTTTGTTTTGCCACTCCAAGTCAGGGCAGCGCTGTGTGGCCAGCCCCAGGCCAGGCCAGGGGGTCAGGATAGAGCTGTCCAGCCATTTTTGGGTCAGGCCAGGGCTGCTCAGCCATTTTTGGGTCAGGGCAGGGCTGCTCAGCCATTTTTGGGTCAGGCCAGGGCTGCTCAGCCATTTTTGGGTCAGGGCAGGGCTGCCCAGCTGCTTTTGGGTCAGGCCAGGGCTGTCCGGCCATCCTGAGCCAGGACAAGGCTGTCCAGCCACCCCAGGCCAGGGCAGAGGGTCAGGGCAGGGACAATCCAGCCACTTTTGGGTCAGGGCAGGGATGTCCAGACATCCTGAGTGAGGGCAGGGCTGTCCAGCCACCCCAGGCCAGGGCAGAGGGTCAGCCCAGGGCTGTCCAGCTGCTTTAGGGTCAGGACAAGGCTGTCCAGCCATCCTGGGTCAGGACAAGGCTGTCCAGCCACCCCAGGCCAGGGCAGAGGGTCAGCCCAGGGCTGTCCAGCTGCTTTAGGGTCAGGACAAGGCTGTCCAGCCACCCCAGGTGAGGACACAGGGTCAGCCCAGGGCTGTCCAGCCACCCCAAAGCCCTCCCCGCCCTCCCCACACCCCATCACAAAATTTGCAAGATAAAGCAAAAGCTTCTCAGTTTATAAATTTTATTAGCTGGAGAGTGTACACAGTACTTACAATTGCATCTATTAAAGACCAAAATACACTTGAAAAAATGCATCATATAAAAAAAATTAAAAACTTTGAACTATGTACAAACTTTGCCTGACACTACGTTAAGCTCAGGACCCTCCCCTTCCTTCACAAAAAAAAAAGCTTATTTTTCCCCTCTTTTTAACATGCAGGGCCTTAAAGCCATTTACCATCACTTGAGGACCAGTTTTTTCCAAATCCTGTTCTTTCCACTCCCATAAATCTGGGTTTTGATGCTTCACTGCTCTGGGTCAATCAAACACATTTCTCCCCAAACCTCTTGTTTCATCCTCACCCACTATTTAACTCACTCCTAAAGTGAAGTTTCTGCTCAAGTGTAGCAAATCTACAAAGAATTCCAAATTACTGGGGAGGTTTGAACTGGACATGGCTCCAATTTTAACAGATTTCCCTGGAAAAGAAAGCAGGTATTTTTGGTACCGTGGTGTTGACTGCTGGCTCCAACCTCATCAAATAAACACAACTTTCAGCAGTGATACACAGAACACAAAACAAATTAAAAAATGACAGGAGCACTCGGGCTTTCACATCACTATTTAAAATATTAACAATAAGACTTTCTAGAACACAAATCCGTATTTTTTCACACAGAACCTACAACAGCAGATCAGAGAACCTAGATATGAAAGGATATTGGGAAAAATTTACAAGTTCTTTAAGAAAAGTAATTACTCATTAAAACTAAAAAAAAAAAAAAAAAAAAAAAAAAACAAAATCTAGGTCAGAGCAATAACCTTGCTTCCCAAATTTCCAGCTCTCAAAAAGGTGTTTCAGGACAGAGATTTACCATCAACTGAAGAGCAAAAAACATCATGGGGAGGCTCTTACTCCAGCACACAAATAGTCCACCATCAAAATGTACAGATGCTCCAAAAAAAAAATTATTTACAGTAATGCTGCAAATTCAACTAAAATCCCTTAAGGAGAGCTGCACGTTCCTGAAATGGGGCAGATCCCAGGAAATGCTGAGGAGGAAACTGAGGAAAACCTGCTGGAACTGGGCAAGGATTTCAGGCAGAAGCAACCAGGGGCCCTGACAATGCCATCAACATTAAAAATGCCCTTGAAATTATTAGAAATAAAATCCTAATTAAGAGTTGTGAGCAGAGTGTCAGATTACTGCTCTAACTTGGGACAAAAACTGAAGGAAGGAGGTTGATTTGCCTGCCAGGAGCCAGAATTCACAGCAAGGAGCTGAGCTGCATGGAGAGATCCAGCTGCCAGTTCCAAACCCCCTCTGCAGCTCCTCCTTGTCCTCCCACTGCCTGCTCAGGGCATCCCTACACCTGGACAGGCTCCCTCTGCTCACAAGGATCCAACATTCCTCCTCCCTCCTCTCACACTCTCAGGTTTAGTATTTTTCTTTCATGCAAAGGAAATAGAATTTTCCAGGCTCTGTTCTTTTGTATCCTCCCACAAGTTGCTGATTTGTCCTCCACTTTGTCTTTAGCCATAAGCTTCCAGTAAATGGGAAAACATGGGAGGGAGGAAATGCATTTTTTTGTTACTTGAAACCAGCATTCACTGGATTTAACCCAGTTTCACCCATCCTTGGCAGCATTTCCTCAAAAACTCCTCACTCTTCAGCCTCACCTGGCCAGGCTCACATTCACCTGGCAACATTCCCAACCCCAAATTTCACTGCTGTGATCCAGTTTGAACTGCAGGACATAAAAACTGGAAAATGTGGGACTTCAGCAGGCAGATGATGCCCAGAGCAGCTGTGTAACTCATCAAGGTGGGAGGGGACAGGAGTGCAATGGTGAGAAATCACCTGTTAAATGCTTTTAACTACTGCTCCCATCACCAAAATTCAAATTATAATAGAGCAGGTTTAGAATTTAAATTAAAGCTCTGTTCTGCAGACATGCTCAGCCCAAAGCCAGCTATAGGTCATGGAAAAATCCTATTTTTTAATAATATAAGTATTGCTTCTTCACTAAGTGCCACTTCTGTTTTGTTTTTAAGAGCTTAATTTATAAAAAGCATGAAAGATTCACCAGTGTCTGCTGAGTCCTCCAGGTACCTCAGGTTGAGCTGCCCCAGCTGCTGCTGTCCTGAATCATCCCTCACTCTGGAATTGCAGAACTGATTTAGGCATCAGAAACTCGATCCCAGCAATGGCCAAGGGCCACCACTGTGACACTGAGGGTTCCACATCTCCTGGAGGAACCATGGACTTCACTGGCAGGTGAGAAAGAAAATTTAAAAACCAAACAACAACAACAAAAGAAAAAAAATTTAAAAACCCAACAAAAAAACCAAAACAAAAAATTCTTTGGAAGAGACTCACTTAAAAGTTTCAATCCTTTTTATACTCACATCCAGTTTTCTTCCAAAGCAGCAAGTACTGGCAATGAACATCCAAAACCACCCAGAGATTGATTTACTGACCCAATCCCCCCCACATCTCCCTCTCCCACCCCACTTGCAACAGAGACACAACACATCAAGTCCTGCAGTAATCTTGACTATTTCTAGCATTGATTGGATGGCTGAACCTTTCCCAGAGAAGAGCTTCTTTACACATTTACAAGGTAGAATTGAAAAGAATCCCCTTGAGTTTCTGCCAGGGTCAACAGCAAGGCCCAGCTCAGGGAAAACCAAGTCCAAAGGGGTGAGGAGTGGATGGAATAAGAAATCTCTGCTGGGCAAACACAGCCCTGTGGTGCAGCCATTCAGGAGGGCTGGAGGAGCTGGAATCTGGCCCTGGACAGGGCTGAGCCGCACCAGCCACAGGGATTGAGGTGGGAAATGAAGGAAAACCAAAGGGACAAGTGCTCGGACTCCAAATTCCCTGTGCTGGATCAGGAGAGGGCACCAAGGAAGTCTGGAAGGTTCTGTCTGTGGAGTTGAGCACGTCCTCAAGGCGTGGTGCTTGCTCTGTGGGAAAGGACAGGCTGTGCCATGGAGATTGTCCCACTCCAGGGCTCACTGGACACTCTGGGCAGGCAGGACAGGCTGGCAGGAGGGATGGGAATTCCCTTCAGGTGTTTTTCCCTGGAAGCAGGGGTTAGGAGACCCTGATCATCTGTGTCATTGCTTCTTCGTTGGTTTGAGTTGGATCCTGCAGACACAAAAAGGCAGAAATTCAGTTTTTCCACGAAGCAGAGAGAACCACACACAACTATCAGGATGAGACACTCCTGCACTTTCATTCATATCCAAAAATGACCTATTTTTCCTCAGTTTTATAGGCAAGGGACACAAAAATCCTAACACCTCCCAGGAATTTATTGTTTCTGGTATTTATGAAGACTTAGGACTGCTCCAATATTTAGGAATGTTTTTAATTCAAAATAAGAAACACTCCCTAAAGGCACAGGACTGCTCCAAAGCACTGAGCAACGACAGAACCTGTTCATTCTTCTTCATTGTGTCCCTTCCTTTGAAAAATACCTTGTACCTTTTATGCAAATCAAGATGCAGCTAAGAATCAGATATTCCCATTTTTTAATTTCCCACCAGATGTAAAGATAAGGAGTGTCTACCTTTAATTCATGTCCTGAAAGAACACCTCAGTACCCAAGCAGAGAGGCTGTTTTACAGGCACACACAGTTTGTGTGCATTTATCCTAAGAACTACAAAGTGAACACACTTCTATCCATGTTATTGTAATTTAATTCCTCAGGGCAAACACCCCTTGCTCTCCACAAGCAGTGACAGGAGGTTTTATTCCCAATGCTTGGAATAAATTTAAAGGCAGGCAGGGCTAAGGAGCAGCAGTTAAAAAATTCAAAGGCAGGGAGGGACAAAGGTCAGCAGCCAAGCCCAAAATCCCAAACAAAGCAGCACAGACACCTCTGATGTGTGTCCTGAAGGGCTGAAAGAGGATTTGGCCCAAACCCCACTCACCTGCATGTGAGGGCTGTCCTTTTCCTTGGGGGAGAAGAAGCGACCCCCCTCTCCCCGTTTCCTGGCCATGGCGTGCCGGTGCCGGGACTCGTGCAGGTATTTCTGCAGTGCGGGGAGGAGCAGGTGAGGGAGCAGCCACTGCTTTCCATGGGGAACTTCCCAGTTCTGTGCCCCACAGACTCCCAGTCACTGCTTTCCATGGGGAAATTCCCAGTGCCCATCCATGCCCTGCCCCACAGACTCCCAGCACTGCCTGTCCAGAGGAAATTCCCAGTGCCCATCCATGCCCTGCCCCACAGACCCCCAGTCTCTGCTTCCCCAAGGGAAATTCTCAGTGCCCATCCACCCCCTGCCCCACAGACACTGTGCTGACAGTCAGTGCATGCTCACCCACAGCTCAGACACTCCCAAAAACACCCCAAAGAAGCAGAATTATCCTCAAGGGACTTAAATTTACTCTGATTTAGCTCACAAACAAGAGAAACACCGTAAAACTGAGGAACACCAAGAATCTAATCCTCATTTTCCAACCCAGGTGGGATTCCATGCCTCTGTCACAGAGCAGCCCTGTGTTAGATGTGAGTTTTCTTCTCACCCTTCTCTCTTTGGGGATTTTTCCCTCTGCTTCCAGCTTGGCCCGTGCCTGCCTCCTCTTCAGGATGCGGTGGTACTGCTTGGCATTGACATAGAGGGGCTCCTCCTCCAGCATCTCTGCTCCAGGCAAAGGGATCCTCTGGATGGCTGGCACTGAGCCAGCTCCAGGCACCATCTGCACACACAAGTGGTTCAGTTCTTGCAGCTCAGCACACAAACTGAACACAAGAACGTCATTAAAAACCCCAAGATGGGAACAGAAAGTGGGTTTTGCTCAGGTAATGCAGATCCTTAAATGAGAAGGAGCAATAAAGCTGTTCTCAAACTGCAGAACCAATTTAAACAAATCAACTCCTTATCAGTCCTGCTGGGTTTTCCTGATAAAGGTAAAATTTCAATACAATTCCTTGGCTGTGTTGCAGCTTCTTGGACAATTAAACAAACAGGACATGGCTGGTGCTTCCCTTTCTTTTGGGTTCTCTCTTATTTCAATTATTTCATTTCAGAGCATCCTTAAGCCAACAATGCACAGCTGCTGACATCTAGTGGGGACCAACAACATTCAAGAGGCTCACACTACAAAGAAACAGGAACTGGCAGGAAAAACCTCTCTAAATGATGGAAACAAATCCTAAGGGATCCTCAAGAAAACCAGAAGTGACTCAATCCATTTAAACCTTTGCTCATCAGCTCACAGCTCAGTCTGGATTTCAGTTTCTACATTTCTGAGCTGCTGTGGGAGAAAGTTCAGAGCAAAGATCACAGCAGGATCCATGCCTTTGAAATTGAGCATTTGCATTGTTTAAACTTTAAACCAATGGCACTTACAGAGAGGACTGACCACAGCATCTGAATCTCAGACAAGAGTTTATCAGAGAACCAGGGAATCACAGACTGGTTTGGGTTGGAAGGGATCTTAAGGATCACCCAATTCCAACCTTCTGCCATGGGCAGGGACACCTTCCACTGTCCCAGGCTGCTCCTGCCTGGCCTTGGGCACTTCCAGGGATCCAGAACAGCCACAGCTCCTCTGGGCACCCTGTGCCAGGGCCTGCCCACCCTCCAGGGAGGAATTCCTTCCCAAAATCCCACCCAACCCTGCCCTCCTTCAACTTCAAGCCATTCCCACTATTCTATCCCAACCCTTGTGAAAATCCTGCTAGATTTGAGTACAAACACCTCAAAGCTCAGCTTCCAGAGGCAGGAGTGGGAATTTCACACCTACCATGACCATTCCCCCTGAATTGACCACGTTCCCAGCCACTGGCAGTGTCACTGTGACCGTCCCCTGGCCACTGCTGGTGGTGTTGGTGTTGGCTCCTGTTTGGACAATCTGGGCTCCAGCCAGGCTGGCTGCAGGAATGGTGATCATGCCTGTAACAGGGACTGTAACTTTAAGAAAGTAGAACACAAAACGAAAGGAAAAAAAGAGAAAAAAAAAAAAGGGAAGAAAAAGAGAGGAAAAAAAAAAGAAACAAAAACACGCACACAAAAAGAAGGGAACAGCATTAGTCCCACTTCTGTGTTTTACTCATTCATCCTTCCAAAACATGCAGACAGTCAGGAAAGCGTTGAAGTGAGGGATTAAATTCCATCAGAATTCCTGGTTTTTGCATTTGTAACCTCACTGTGAGTAACCACGTACTCTTTGAGGTGGAAAAGCAAAATTAAGGGGTTTTATTCTACCAGCCCTTGCCACAGACAAGGAGATTTTGTTTCTGGAGTGAATTCCTGCAGAGCACACAAACACCTCAATAAATAAAAAGGCTCTCCAAGAGGTGTCCTGGCTCCTCCCAGCCCTCCTACCTTGCTGCAGGATGGTGCCATCAGCATTCACGGGCTGGTACACGATGGTCTGGCCCTCAGCAGCCTGGGCAACCTGCTGGCCTTGCACTGCTATCTGCTGCTGGGTCTGAACAAAACAAAGAGCACAAAAATGTTACAAACTGCCTCTTTTTTCCAGTGTTTACAATTCCTGAATGAACACATGGTGCTTGAGGTGTTCCAGGTGTCTGTTTCTGTTGCCTCATTAGCAGCAGTAAGAAAGAGGCTGGAGCACAGAGCAAATACCTGGAGATCAAACACCTGAAGCACATGTAAGATGCTTTTTCCAACAGTTCAATAATAAAAAAACCCCAAATTCTAGGTTTCCTGTCTCACTATGAAGATGTGAAAGGAAGAACTGTTCTGCTCCAAAATTTAATTTTGGTCCTAACCAAAAGCATCAGCAGAAACCCCAGGTGTGACTGGACTACTGCACACAATGGCCCAAGTATGGAATTAGCAATGCTTCATGTTTTCAAAATTCAACAAAGAGACAAAAACAACCACGAACCAATAAAATACAGAAACACAATGGAGAAAAACATGCAATCTAATTTTTCTGCCCCAGAGTCATGTATGAAACACTACAAACACATGACACTTATTCTCAAGTTCTCCTCAATATTAAAAATTCCTTTTTTTTTTTTTTTTTTTTACTTAACCACATCTTAAGTTATTTGTCAAGTTTCTCTTCCTGTTCCTCTGCAGAAAAGCCTTTCATGCTGGTGCAGTTACCTGTGTCTGGCCAGCAGTAACTGCAGTCTGGGGCTGCTGTATAATGATCTGCTGGGTCTGGCCCTGCTGCCCCTGTACCTGCACAGCCTGCCCACCTTGAATCTGAATCTGACCTGGCTGGACCAACTGAATCTGTGGAAGAAAGAGTCAGAAAGGAACATTAACTATGCCTCTGATTTCTCCCTCCTCAGCCTCAGCATGACCAAGTCATCTCTGAGAGTGATTTAGTGGTGCACAGAAAAAGGAAGCAGCAAAGTCTTCTCTTTTTCCAGTTGAAAATGAGGAGTTTTAATGGATTGCTCCCTGTGACACAGCCACACAGGGCAGAGGGACCAGCACTTCTGCACTGCTTACACAATAAATCACTCGGGAGAAATCAATTATTCACATCCACTGGGAACAAATAGTCAGCTGGAAGAGGAGGACTAAGATTTAAGACATCTGTGGGGTGTTAATTATCCAGCACTCAGAAGTACTTCTGGGATATATGAAGTTGTCCTCAGCTTTGCAGTCTTTCCAGCACTGTGGAACATTCTTAGATTAAAAAAGAAGAGCTGGAACATGGTTTGGAGTTTGTGTTTAAAAACACAGTTATGGATTTTCCTTCACCAACCAGACTGAGAAGAACCTCATACAAATTACAGTGGTCTTCAACAAAGGAAATATTAAATAAACCTCTCAAAACACCAAGACAACATTTGCCTTCCTGGACTGTGCTGGGCTCCTAAATCCCATCCTAAATCATCAGGACACTTTCATTATGCCATGGTTAACAGTTCTTCCCTTTGCTTTTCAGGAACACTTCAATCTCCTCCTTAAATTTACCAACTGTCTTTTAAACAGGTAATTGCTTCCAAAAAAATCCGTTTTCCATACCTCTTTCACTACTGCCTTCTGTGCAACAGGGATGTTTAAATCCCCCTTTAGCCATCACATATTAGAGGGGCTGCAAGAAGCTTTCTTAAATAATTTTTTAAAACCTCTTTCTGAGCCATAAATTGAACAGGCACCAGATCCCCAACTACATTGCAAGGGCCAGATAAAACATCCCAACAAACCAAAATCCTGCTCTAGGGGAAGGTATCCCTGCTATGACAGGGGGGTGCAACTGGATCAGCTTTAAGGTCTCATCCAACCCAAATCATTCCACGATAAAAAACCCCAAACCAACCCAGCTGTGTTTTACCATTGACCCAAAACCTTTGCACCAGGCCATAAAACACAAAAACCAAGTTCATAAAGGACTTCTGCTTGTTCCCACCGTGCCAGAGCCACCGAGCACCACCTCTGCCTGGTTTTGGGGTGCAGAGCAGAGCCCTGTGTGGCAGTGGCAGCAGCCTAGAGTGTCCCCAGGCTGTGCAGAGCCCCCAGGGTGTCCTTAGCCCCCAGGGTGTCCCCAGGGTGTGCAGAGCCCCCAGGGTGTCCCCAGGGTGTGCAGAGCCCCCAGAATGTCCCCAGGCTGTGCAGAGCCCCCGGAGTGTCCCTAGGCTGTGCAGAGCCGCCAGGGTGTCCCCGGAGTGTCCCCAGGGTGTGCAGAGCCCCCAGGGTGTCCCCAGGCTGTGCAGAGCCCCCAGAATGTCTCCAGACTGTGCAGAGCCCCCGGAGTGTCCCCAGGGTGTGCAGAGCCCCCAGGGTGTCCCCGGGCTGTGCAGAGCCCCCAGGCTGTGCCCAGGCTCCCAGGGTGTCCCCATGCTCTGCAGAGCCCCCAGAGTGTCCCCAGGGTGTCCCCGGGCTGTGCAGAGCCCCCAGAGTGTCTCCAGGGTATCCCCAGGGTGTCCCCATGCTCTGCAGAGCCCCCAGGGTGTCCCCAGGGTGTCCCCAGGTGTCTCACCTGCTGCAGCCCCTGCGTGCCGGACACGGGCACCTGCATGATGGTCTGGCCCTGGCCCCCGGGCACGGCCTGCACCATGATGGGCTGGCCCGTGGAGGTGATCAGCTGCCCCCCGCTCACCTGCACCATCAGAGGCTGCCCCTGCACCTGCAACAACAAAGCAACAATGAAAACCCCGGGAGAGCAGCCCCAGAGCTCACCTGGCTCCACGTGGGGGCAGAGGAGGTGGGGAACAGGCACTGAGCTGTTTCAAAGCAGCTCTGGGTTCCAGCTCGTGCTGTGGGTTTAGTGAGTTAGCTGCTTCCCTTGCAGTCTAGTTGTTATAAAGCATGAAAATCACATTTTCCAGCCATGAGAACTACCTTCATGCACAGCCCAAGAGCAAAGTGGGATAAAAAACGTCAGGATTCACCTCACAATTACTGGTTTTTAATTGAGGTTCCTACTGAGAGAGCTCTGTTCTGACAGGGAGGTTCTGAGGTGGCTTCAGCTCTCTCAAATTTTATGCCTACAACATTCCCATTTCCAAGCTGACACGGAACACGGGATGTGCTGAGAGAAACTCTCCATGGGTATCGAGGGAAATTGGAACTGGAGCAACACAAAATGGAGCTCAGGGAGGAAGAGTCAAAGTGGATGAGCAGCAGCCACTTCTGGGCCCAAAAAGGTTTAGAATGGATATATAAATATAAATAAAGTGTGAGGATGGGCAGGCCCTGGCACAGGTTGCTCAGAGAATCTGTGCCTGCCCCTGGACCCCTGGAAGTGTCCAAGGACAGGCTGGACAGGGCTTGGAGCAAGCTGGGATAGTGGAAGGTGTTGGGGTTGGAACTGGATGAGCTTTAAGGTCCCTTCCCACCCAAACCAGTCTGAAATTCTGTGGTAACTTTGGCCTGAGAATGTCTGGACTCTTGGACCTGGTAAAAAGGCCCTTGAAAAGGGGAAAACCTCTCTGTTTGAACCCCCTCACCTGCCAAGTCCCCAAATTCCCCAAACACAACTTGAGAAATACTCTACCTTCAAGGCCTAAATGCAAAATGAGTCTCATGAACTCAGGAGTCCCAAAATCTGATTTGTTTAGGAACAAGAACATCACCATGTGGTAAAGTCAGAGTTCCTGGGTTTCACACCTCAGGGAGTGAGGAGCCAAATCCTGCCCTGGCAATTTGAGTTTCCAGGTGCCCACTCTGTCCCTCAGCCTGTCCATGTCCCATCCAAAGCCCTCAGCCCCTGGGCTGGATCACACAGGGAGGAGCATGCTCAGGTCAGCACACAGAAGCACAGGCAGCAGCACAATATCCAAGAAGCAGAAAGGAAAACAAGACATTCCAGGATTTTTGTTAATGAATCAGAGCAAGGCAAAATAGAAGAAAAAAAAATGGTGGGGAGAACATAACAACCAGAGACCCCAGTGAGCCCAGCAATCCAAGTCAGGCAGCATTTGAGATTTGAACTCTGAACATAAAAAATGCTGTGTTAATTCTGCACCTGGCAGGGCCATTGCAGCCCCTTGGAACCACCCTGCTCTGAGGAATCACAAACCAAACAAAACCAGAATAGGGAGTGAAAACTGCCCAGGGTCTGTCAGCTGCTCTACAAAGGGCTCCTGCAAAGCCTGGGTGAGTTAAGGAAGTGAGGCTGCAAGACAGGAAATACTTCACACTGAAACCAATTTCTTTCCAAATTGGGATGCACTTGCTGTTTGGATTCACGTGGCTCCTGGGTTTCCCTGTGCACAGGTAAGAAAGAAATTGGATTTCTCAGAGGCCAATATTGTCCCCAGGTGCCCTTTCAGTCACAGGTGAGAAGGTTCCACTGTCCAAGCTCAGGCTCTGGCACCATCTCTGTGTGTCTCATGCAGTGAAGGCAGAGCCCTCCTCAGGGAGGAGCTCAGAACCCTCATTTCCTTGGAATTACAGGAAACCTTTGGGGTTTATCCTGACTGTTAATTCCTCATTTTGGTGTTTCTAACTCTGAAGTCTCATTGAAGCACAATTCCCTTCCAGAATTCCTGGCATGCACCTGGGAACAGCTCCAATGTCATAGCAAACCCTAGAGGCAGCACCCAGCAGAAATTCCTGCTCCACATCCCCCTGCTCCTCCTGGAAAAACACAGCATTAGATATGTGGTGCTGGGGAGGGTCATGCAGTGCTCAGAAACACAATCAGAGAGGTCACCACTACCTGGAGGGTCTGGACTTGCTGGCCTGAGGCCGATGCCACCTGGGCCTCAGTCTGCAGCTGGACAGCTGTGACACCTCCCTGCTGCTGGGAACAGGAACAGGGAGAGCTTGAAACATGGAAATGCACAACACACTGCTGGGACAGGGGTGGGGGTCATACAGGAACTCCAGGAACACCAGGAATGGGGATTTTAGGGATGGAGTTCCCTGGAACTGCATGTGGCACTGCCAGGCTTCAATATCCCAGCTCACAGGGAACAGGAGGGGACATTCTGCAGGATTTCAAACTCAGTTTCAGGGTTTTAGTCCTGAAGTTTTACAATATCCCAGCTCACAGGGAACAGGAGGGGACATTCTGCAGGATTTAAGGCTCAGTTTCAGGGTTTTGGTTCTGAAGTTTGAGGTTTCAATATCCCAGCTCACAGGGAACAGGATGGGACATTCTGCAGGATTTAAGGCTCAGTTTCAGGGTTTTGGTTCTGAAGTTTGAGGTTTCAATATCTCAGCTCACAAGGAACAGGAGGGGTCATTCTGCAGGATTTCAAACTCAGTTTCAGGGTTTTAGTTGTGAAGTTTGAGGTTTCAATATCCCAGCTCACAGGGAACAGGATGGGTCATTCTGCAGGATTTCAAACTCAGTTTCAGGGTTTTAGTCCTGAAGTTTTACAATATCCCAGCTCACAGGGAACAGGAGGGGACATTCTGCAGGATTTAAGGCTCAGTTTCAGGGTTTTGGTTCTGAAGTTTGAGGTTTCAATATCCCAGCTCACAGGGAACAGGATGGGTCATTCTGCAGGATTTAAGGCTCAGTTTCAGGGTTTCAGTCTGCTCAGTGCCCAGGTTTGGCACTGTGAAGGGTTCCAGATTTTGGGCACACTGGTTTGTCCCAACAAAGCCCTTCCTGCAGCACAGGCTGAGCTCATCTCTGCCACCCCTGTGTCACTGTCTGCCCACCAGTGACCCTGAGGGGCTGCAGGAGCACTCAGAGCTAAAAGCCTTTTCTATCTTTAGCCTCTTTGCTAAGAGTCCCAAAATACTCCCAGTAACTGTGATAGCATGGGGAGATGAGGGACAGCTCCCTGCAACAGCCTGGGAAAACAACTTATTTTAGCAAAATGTTTCATGTCAGACACAGCCTTTAAGAAGTTGTACTGAAAATGAAAGCCAATAAATGATTTTATCTCCTTTTCACCTAGAAAATGTCAATAAACCAACTACATCTTTGGTTATCTGCTGCAAACAGGTATTCTGGATAATCTCTAATAGAAAATGTTTTAATCTCAAGTGCAACCTTGTTCTGGCTGAAAAAGTCAACCCCAGCTAAACCCAGAGGAAGGGTTTGGTCCCTGCTGAGGCCAAAGCAGCTCAGACCTCCCTGAAAACTCCATCCAGGGGCTCAGCCCTTTGCATGGCAAACCACCAAACCCCCTCCAACTGGAACACGAGATGCAACAAAAATTCAGCAGCAGCTGGAAATACATCCCCAAATCTGGGCATGGAAAGCTTAACAGCCAAAATCTGTAAGGCCCCAAACTCAGCCCTGATACTCTGCACACTGAAACATCAACTTCTTTGTGGGGTGGATGAGTTCATCCAAAGCTACATCCAAATTCCTGTTCTGTGGGTTTGTTTTGTTCCACCTGTTCTTCTGAAACAAAGAATTTCTATAAATGTTCATTTAAAGCTGGAGGAAACCTCTGTGGGCTTGAACAAAACTTATTTCAACTTTGTGGGAATTTTTCTTGTGGACAACTGATTGTTTCTGTTAATATTCTGTTGCCTCCATTTTCAGAGATGTGTTAATATATTTTTATATGTCTTTATATTTTACTTTCCCCACATCACTACCATTTTGCAAACTCCCTGCTACACTGAAATTTGGCCACCTGTACACCTGCAATTTCATTTTAATTTTATATAATGTTTACATAAAATTTGATTTTATTTTTAAAATATAGTAAATGTATTTAAAAACCACATTTACTCTGACTTCCAGGCAGGTGCCATGGGTGTCCAGGTGACAGAAGTCAGGTGAGCAGGTACCCAGGAGGGTCAGGATTGTGCTGCTGGCCCCTCTGAGGGTGCAAAGGGCTCCCCATTCCCCCATTCCGTACCTGCTGCTGGATCTGCCCTGCCTGCACCACGATCTGCTCCGTGGAGCTGCTGCTGTTGGCTGTGTACTGCTCCATGGTGCCTCAGCCCCTGCAAGACAAGCAAAAATCAGCAAAAATCTGCTGTGCCCAGGCCTGGCCATTCCCACTGCTCCCCAGGGCAGAGCTCTCCCACAGCTGCTCCATCTCAGCCATAAACAGAGGTGGCACTTCAGGCACATCCAGCCTGAGTGAGCAGCAAAACCAGCTCAGTTCTGCCCCAGATTTCAGGGACTCCAGCAGCTCTGTGGGTCTGGAGTGTCACTGCTGGGAACCCTCAGGAAATGCAGCCTCTAGGTGTGAAACCCAACTGCTCTTCCAGGATTCAGCAGAGCTCTGAAGGCTTCTCTCCTTCCCCCACCTCACACCACGCTCTCCTCGTTTTTCCTCCCTCTCCTCCCACTCTCCTGGGATGCTTTGGTGGGAAGGGACTTTAAGGATCACCCAGTGCCACCTTCCCCCATCCCAGGCTGCTCCAACCTGGCTTTGGACACTTCCAGGGGCAGCCACAGCTCCTAACCCCAACCCAGGGCCTGCCCACCTTCACAGGGAGGAATTTCTTCTCTAAAGAAGTATTTATAAACTCAAATACATTCTTCATGTATTTTGGGAAGCACCAGCAGATTTCCCAGCACCTCCATCCCTTTTCCATACACACATCAACACCTCTGTGCTGAAATAAAAACAACTTTTCCCTGCCACTGCCTCTCTCCTCACTGGCCCAACAGCAGCAGAATTCCTGCTCTAGTGAGGTGTTTGATTTATGCCACGACTGAACAAGTTCCTGCTATGCTGCTGAATGAAAACACAGCCTGGAACTTTAATTTTCTGAGCCTAAAGCAGCAAAACCTCCAGCTCCCTCAATTTTTCAAGGAATGCTGGCAGGATTAAGTCACAGACTCTCTGTACCCGTTGCTGTGGTTACTGCTGCTGTTTGAGCTCCATCCTTTGCCCATTTCCTGAGACTTTTTCACAGCCAGAATAAAAGAAGATAAATATTCTTACTGAAAATCCTGCTGTCAGGTTCTCATTTCAATTTCACACTGGATACTTCATTTCTGCCTTAAATGAAAATCTTTAATTAAAACATTAACAGCTCTGTAATCCCAACACTGTGCAGCAGCTGCCCAAAGTTCTGGACAAGATTCTACCAGCGCTGGATCCTCACCATGCAGGGGATTATCTCATCCCCTTCATTAAACACGGAGTAGCCAAGTTAAATATTAAAGATCAGGGATCAATCAATGGCAGAGGATGGCAGCTCCTCCCCCAGTGAGCTCATGGGCAGCTTCTCCTCACCGGGAATGCTCTGGGAAGCAGGGAGTTGGTGCTGGGAACCAGGGAGTTCCAGCTCCAGAAAAAAAAATCTAGATCTAAAAAATATACTGGGTTGTATGGGACTCATTAGAATCATCAAACTCCTGGCCCTGCACTGGACAGCTCCAAAAATGGATACAAATATTTACATATATACATATATAATATACATGATTTATACAAATACAGCTGCACCAGGAGCAGTTTCCTCACCAACCAACCCACGCCAAGAGCAAACCAGTGCCATGCACAGCCCGAGAGCTGCAGAGCATCCCTTGAACCGTGTCCCGGAGCTCCAGAAGGGGCTCCCGAACCATCGCAGCGCTCCGAGGCCACCGCGGAGCTGGATTCGACACGGGGGCGGCCTGAGCACCACCGTGGAGCCCGGGCTGAGCCGGGGCCGTTCCCTCGGTGCGGGACCCCCGGCCCGGGGCGCTCCCGGTGTGCTCGAGCCGCCGGCTGCCCCGAGGGCCGGCCGTGCTGCCGGAGCACCGCGAGCCCGGCCGCACCGGGGGAGGCGGCACCGGCGGGGGCAGCCCGGGCCCCTCAGCCCCTCAGCGGGGAGGGC
>VWZP01010428.1:4263-17325 GCA_013396995.1 Dicaeum eximium | reverse complement strand
CGGCCGCCCAACCGCGCGCCTCGCCCTGCCCGGTGGAGCTGCGCCTGCGCGGGGACCGTGGAGCGCACGCGCGGGCCGGGCCCCGGCCGGTCCTCGGCTCCGCCCCGTGCCCGGAATGTTCTGGGCCGGGACCATGGAGATGGTCCGCCCGCGCGGGCGGAACGGCGCGGCCGCCATGTCGTGTGGGGCGGGGCCGCCATGTTGTGTGCGGCCGTAGCGCTGTGTTGTGTGAGGCGCGGGCGCCATGTTGTGTGCGGCCGTAGCGCCGTGTTGTGTGAGGCGCGGGCGCCATGTTGTGTGCGGCCGTAGCGCCGTGTTGTGTGAGGCGATACCGCCGTGTGGGCTGAGGACGATCCGCCAAGTCCTAGCGAGGCAGATCCGCCATTTGGCCGCGAGGCGGAGCCGCTGAGGCTGAGGCGGTACCGCCAATGTCCCCCTGAGGCGGGGCCGCCCTTGCGGCTCGGCCGGAGCGATGTGGGCGGCGCTGGGCAGGCTCGGCGTGGCGCAGGCCGTGGGCCCGGCCCGGTTCATCGCTGTGCGCCCCGCGGGTGCGGCGGCCGAGTGGCCCTGAGCGGTGGGAGGGGAAGGAGGAGGAGGAGGAGGAGGGTAATGGTGATGAGGAGGAGGGCGGCAGCCTGGGGGTGCCCACTGTGCCGTGACCCAGGGCTGGGGCCTCCTCCGGGCCGGAGCGGGGCCGGGTCAGGGGCACCGACATCTGCAGGGGTGTCGTGGTTGTCCCGCTGTCACAGATCAATTAGGCTCACCCTCGCCCCCTCTAATACACCGCCTAGCTTGAGGTTCCTAATAATTGTTTTTCTCTCATCTTTCCAGCCGCTGGAGCCTTCTCCATACCCCACGTTACCATGGCCACCCAATTCTCCAAGGATCAGGAGGAGAGAGTGCGTAGGAAATGGGTTACATGGGCTATTATTGTCTGTGCAAAGAGACCTTCCCCTCATTACAGCCCTGACAGCACGGAGCTGGCTGCATCCTGCAGCTTTTGGGAGCAAAGTGCTGAATTCTGTGTGCTTTTTGTGTGTAATATCAGTGGGGAGATGCTGTGCAGAGCTCACCCGCCTGCCTGAGCACCTCGAGACTGGTGCTGCTGTACTCCCTGTCACATAATTACACTTTTAAGCTTTGATTTTGTAACATTACCTGCTGAGCTGGCACGTGAGGGTCAGAAATGATCTTGTTGAGAAGATGTAGTGGGTTTGTAATTGAGTGTATGGGGTGTGTAATTCTCCATAGTGGGTTTGTAATTCTCTGTACTGGGTTTGCCATTCTGTGAGTTTGGGTTGTAATGCTGTGAATTTGGTTTGTAGTTCTGTCTGTGGGGTTTGTAATTCCACGTGTGGCGTTTTTAATTCCCTCCCTTGACGTTTGTAGCCCGTGCCAACTCAAACCCTTGCGCCCTGCACAGCAAACTCAACCCCTGCCCCTCGTGCTGCCCAGTCCCTGCTCACCAGAGCCCTGTGTGGCCAGGTGTGCTCTCTGAGGAGGTTTTGTTGCCCCTGCTCTGCAGATCAGGTGTGTCAAGGGGGACCTGTTCTCGTGCCCGGGCACGGACGCCCTGGCTCACTGCATCAGCGAGGATTGCCGCATGGGCGCCGGCATCGCCGTGCTCTTCAAGAAGAAGTTTGGAGGCGTCCAGGAGCTCCTGGATCAAAGTGAGTGGTGCCTGAAGGAGCTCCTGATTTCCAGCAGGGAGGGTGTTGGAGCTGCTTGGGGTTGTGGAGTGTGGCTGTTTTAAAAACACCTTGATTTTTGTGCTGTAGAGAAGAAGACGGGGGAGGTGGCGGTTCTGCAGAGGGACGAGCGGTACATTTACTACCTGGTAAGGGCTGGGCTGGCACTGGGACACCTCCCTGCAGCCAAACTCTGTCACATATCAGGCATTAATAGCTGTGGGGGTTTGGGTCACATTCATGGAATTTGGGAATCACAGAATGGTTTGGGTGGGAAGGGACCTTAGAGCTCATCCTGAGCAGGGACACCTTCCCCTATCCCAGGGTGTTCCAAGTCCTGTCCAGCCTGGCGTTGGACACTTCCAGGGATGAGACAGCCACAGCTCCTCTGGGCAGCCTGTGCCAGGACTTCACTACCCTCACAGGGAACAATTCCTTCCCAGTATCCCATCTAACCCTGCTCTCTGGCAATGTGAAGCCATTCCTGTTGCCCTGTCACTCCAGGCCCTTGTAAATAGTCTCTGCCTTGTTGGCTCCCTTTGGGCACTGGAAGGGAGTTTCTGGAATGTTCCTCTCAATAAGAGATGTGTCCTCAAGCATTGCTGGTGAGGAGCAGCCAAGCTGTTGTGTGCATCTGCATTTCACCTTCACATGGACAGAACTGGCTGCTAAATTAAAATGTTTTAAGCTGTGAAAAATGGGTTCTTTGCTCAGGTCTTCCCACAGAGGCAAGTCTGGGTGCAGAGTTTTGGGATATCATGGAATATGTGTTTTGTACCAGCATTTATAACAGACAGAAGTTTGCAGGGGCCATGCCCAGGGCACAGCTGAGCTTTTCTGTTTTTCTGTAGATTACAAAGCAGAAGGTTTCTCACAAGCCCACGTATGAGAGCATGCAGAAGAGTTTGGAAGCCATGAAAGCTCACTGCCTGAACAACGGAGTCACCGACATCTCCATGCCCAGGTGAGGGGCTCAGGAGCTGCAGTGCCAATGTTGGGTGTTTCATTTCTAGAAGGATGTCTGAGGGATCATTCTCTGCTTTGAAATAAGAATTCAAGCATCCATCTCTGTCCAACTCCTGTGTTCAGTTGGGCAAATCTAATCTGCATTTCCCTGTGCATTTGAGTTGTTTCCTTGTTGTCCCCACGTTCTGTGGGTTTTTGGGGAGCTGAGGCAGGGCCACCTCAAACTGCAGCTGCTCCCACGGCTGGTTGGGCACAGCACGAGGCCCCACAGCTCTTTTGGTGCTTCATCTTCCAGGATTGGATGTGGACTCGACGGCCTGCAGTGGGAAAAGGTGTCAGCCATCCTTGAGGAGGTGTTTGAGAACACTGACATCAAGATCACAGTTTACAGCCTGTGAGCAGAACAAAGATCCCCGTTTCCCCCGGTTTTGGGAGCAGAACCTGTGAACTGACAGTGGGAACTGTGTGGGGAGCACGTTCTGCATTCAGGTGTCACTCACTGTGTGACAGTGGCAGGAGCTTCCAGCAGCAACAAGCTCCAGAGAAGTTAATTGGGGCTGTTAATTAGCAGGAGGCAGCGGCGCTGTGCAAAGCCTGGGGGAGCTCGCAGAGTGTCCCTGCAGCCACCAGGTGTCACTGGGGCTCCACGCAGTGACACGGAGCCGCTGCCTGGGGGGTTCTGTTGGGGTTGGTGCTGCTGAGCTGCCCCGAGCAGCGTTGGCAGCTCTGCTTTGCTCTGTTTGCCTGGCATTGGGTCACTCACCTGTTCTCACAGGTGCAACGGTTTCATTTCTCCCTTCGGCCACAAATTGGGTTTGTGAGTTTGTGCTGACATGGTGCTCACTCAGGATCATGGTGTGATGTTAAATAAACGTTGCCCTGCTGTTGGATTGGTACCTGTGGCTGTTGTGGGGACAGGCTGGCATTGCAGGGAATGCTGGAGGGGAGTAAATACACCTGGTGTGGGTGTGTTTTATACAGCAGCTCTGTAATTTACAGTCTGCAGAGCTCGCTTTGGTGAGGATCCAAACAGGCTGATGTGCTCTAAAAGCTCACAGGATGGAGTTGGAGGTGGGATTTTCACATTTCTTGGTTGCATTTGTAGTCCAGGTGTTACACAAAGGTTGGTGTTTGTCACCCAAAACAAAAGCAAATCAGTACCACCCCTGGTTCCTGAGATCCATGGAAAACTCCTGATTTGGAAGAGCTTGTTCCAGAACTGAGGAACTGCCACAGACATTTCCTTTGTGTTTGCTTTCCCACCCTCCCACAATAACAAATCTTTTGCACTTCTCTCATTCTGAATGCCCAGAAAAGTGCCAGGTGTGTTGAAAAAATACAAAAATGGGACATAAGAGTTGGGAATTTTGAAGTGTGACAGAGTTCCTGATTGGATTTCCTTGGGAAGGGACTGGGTTACTCAGTTCTGTGGGGCTTTTTGCTGCTGCAAATCCTGTTTAGGATCTCCCTGTCCCTACTCTCCCTGTTCCTTGCCCATGTTTTGTAAACCTGTTTGGTGGGGAATTGCTGTAGCTGGGAAAAACAACCTTGGACAAAGAGGAATTTGGAGCAATGAGCTGGTCCAGAACAGGCATTGAGGCTTCTCAGGGATTCAGTCCTTCCCCTTATTTTTGTCTGGGTTTTTGTTCTGGTTCCTTACTCATGGCATCCCCATGAGCTTTGCTTTACATGGAAAATGATCCTGCTCTCCAACACGTGTGTGTACTCTGGAAATTTTTTTGGCATTTAGTTCTCCCTTCCCAGCTACAAAATATTCCCTGTGTGGCTGTCCTGGGATGTCCTTGAACTCAGACTTGTCAGGTTCAATTTAGGACTTCTTGCAAATAGGGAAGAAGGAATAAACAGTGCTTTGGCTTTTGCAGTGGCTTCCCATTTTATTTCACTTTGCTTTTCCCAGGTTTATATCCCAAACATCATTGTTTGATATCGAGTTCTTGGGCTCCATTGTGATTTGAAAGAGAGCTGTTGGCCCTGAATTAAATCACAGCTCTGACTATTGAGGAGAACAGAGAGAGAAAACTTCTTTTTCACCTTGAATCCCATTCTTTTCCCCTTTCTAATGCATTTATCTAACCAGCAGCTTTGTTCTAAGGTCTCTTCCCATGAAATATTCCCAGAATGTGATCCTACAGCCTGCCTGTGGATCACTGCCATCCCTTTCACCACAGCATGGGTTTGGTTGGGGCAGGGAGGGGGAGGAACAAAAAACACCCAAAAAATCCCAAACACCAGAGGTCTGTGTTGTTTGTGTTTGGAGTCCCACAGGGCCTTGTCTCCCAGAGGTTGGTTCTCCATCCTGCTGGAATCAAAGCTTTGGGAAGCAGGACTGTCTCAGGTGTCCAGGTCTGTCACATCTCTTCATGGATCCTTTTCTGATCCTGGGGAGGGAAAAAGAGACGTCCTTGAGACTCAGAGGTGACTCCTCAGTACCCCATAGAAAAGGGAATTCTGCAACAACTGGGATTTCCTTTAATGCTGGTTTTTAGGGTTAGACTTTGGGGAGTGAGTAAAATGCCCTTCAATCTCCATTCCTTTCCCTGTTGTCCTGAACATCATCCCTGTGGGGAGCAGGGAGGTGTTCTGGTGGCCCTGGAAAATTTTTATTCTTCCTGGAAGAGAGGACAGAAAAGCACTAAATCCCTTGGGAATGTGCTGTGGGGGAGCCCCTGGAAGGGGAAAGCCACTGCCTCGGATTGTTACCAATATTGAGGTGACAGTAAAAGAACTGGAACCCAAATTAAAGAGAGGAGAGTTAATGAGTGACCCCCTCACTCACCTGAACCTCAGTGCAAGATCTCAGCCAGCTTCTCCTCGTAGTACTGAAAATTCTCCTGAATATCCTCCCAGGGCACGAAAGACTTGGCCTCCTCCCCTTCCTCCTGCTCCACAAAGTTCTTCCAGACATACTCAAAGTCTTGAGGCTTCATAATCCTCAGCTTGCAGCCGGCCTCCTTCATGCTCCTGAGGGCCGCCTGCATCTCGGGCTCCTCCCACATGAAGAGCCTGCCCACCATGATGGTGAGGCGCAGCCCCTTGTTCTTGCGCAGGGCCTCGCAGATCCTCTGGGCGCAGGTGACACAGGGGCTGGACGACACGTACCAGGTGACATCGTGGCGGGAGCCAGCCGGGCACGTGGGCAGGATGGTGTTGAAAAAAGCCATCTCGGCGTGGGCGGCCGCGTGCTCGTCCTCCAGGTAACCCCTGCTGGTCACGGCCTCCTTGCCCTGAGTCTCCACCACGTAGCACAGGAAGGTTTTGTTCCTGCCCGAGCTGTACTCCACGTTCCTGAACTGGAATTTGAAGAAGATGGCTGGGAGGCGTTCCCTGGGAGAAGGGAGAGAGCAGAGAGGAGGCTCACAGGCTGATGCCAGCCCCATCCCAACCCTTTCTGTGAAGAAATTCCCCCTGATGTTCTCCCCCGGCACAATTTGAGGCCATTTCCCCTCATCCTGTTGTCTGGGAGAAGAAGCTGATTCCCACCTGGCTCCAGCCTCCTGTCAGGAGGTTGTGGAGAGTGAAAATATTTATGGAAATAATTTTAGTGTAAGTGTACTTAGGATATTTTATGAGTTTCCCTGAGTACTGGTTTGCTAAGTTTTATTCCAAGGGAAATTAAACTCTCATTTTTATCAGGTTTCAAGGACATGGGTGTCTGGCTGCCCTGTTCCCACATGGGGGATGTGGTCCTTTCCTCTCTCCTCTCTCTGTCACCCAATGATGTGAAAAATTGTTAGCAATGGAATTTGTGACCATTCTGGCACTTTCAGTATGGAGCTTGAAGAAGCAAGAAGCTGAGCTCTGTACCTGGTCAGAAATAGCCCAAATCTTTGTGAACAATGGAGTCATTTTAATAAATCATATAAACCTTCTGATATTGGAGTCAAAGTCCTGATTCACCTCCACCAGGACTCCAGCAACAATAGGTAAGGGGCACACTCTTGGGTCCCCCCTGTGTGGGACTGTGGGCAAATCACTGCATTGCCTCTGATTTCTCTGTATTTCAAGGTTATAAAATATCCAGGATCAAATCCAACTTTGCTGTGAAAATATGGATTTCACTTTGCTGTGAAAATACGGATTTCCTGCAGGAGTCCCTACTGCTAAACTTCACTTCACCTACTCTTTCCATTTATTGTCCACATCTTCCCTTCTGTGACTCCAAGATCACCTCGTGCTGGAACAGCTCATGGGATGGCTCTGGAGGTGGGAAGGGGATGGAAAAAAGTGGGAAAAAATGCACATGCCTTCCAAGAACAGCACTTTTCCTGCTTGGTATCCTGGATAATGAGTGCTTCTTTGGCTAAGGATTCTTTAATTAATGATTTTTAGAAGGGCAGACACGAGACACCCATTGCAGAGCGATGTCTGTGATGAGTGCTTTCACAATAACATCAGGTTTTTAAATACATCAGAGGCACAGGGAATTTCATCCCTGATTTAACTCTCTGACAGCAAAGGGCTCACAGCAGTGACGAGGTTGGCTCTGGGTTTTCATGGAACAGCTGAAGCAGCAGCAGCCTCCAGGATGGATTGGCTGAGGCTGGATTGACTGGGAGCTGCATTTAGCCAGCCCTTCCAGATGGGTTTTATTGCTTATCTCGGCGTGTGCCCAGGCTTAGCTGGGATGTTCACCTCCATTCTGCTCCCAGCAGTTTGGAATCTGCATTAGTTCAATTAATAACGTTCCAATAAGGAACAGAAACAATTTTCAGAGCCCATTCCAATGCCTGGCAACCCTTCCTGTGAAGAAATTCCCCCTGATGTTCTCCCCTGGCACAATTTGAGGCCATTTCCCCTCATCCTGTTGTCTGGGAGAAGCTGATTCCCACCTGGCTCCAGCCTCCTGTCAGGGGGTTGTAGAGAGTGAAAATGTTTATGGAAATCATTTAAAAACTCTTCACAGGCACTGAATTTCCCAATATTCCCAATATAAACCCCTGCTCTGACACCAGGCTGGGGTGGCACAGCTCACCTGAGGATAGGAAAGGTCAAAATTGAAATCTTCCCTGAAAAGCATCGTTAAATGACATTTTTTAGGGATTTCTAAATGCTCTAACCTAATTTATCAGTTTTCCCTGGGCAGCAAAGTGATAGATCATATTGAGACAAAAAAAAAACTTGAAATTTTGAGGCAGAATCTTCAGTCTGGGATTGAAGTTGCTGAAATCAGTTGGGCTGGAGGAAAGAGCAACTACCCAGTGTGACCCTGGCACTGTCACACAGGAGAGGAGGAAAACCTCTAATAAGGAAATAAAACTGGATTATCTAAAAGACTAACAAGGAATTATTCCTACAAAGAGCTTCATTTACACCTGGGAAAAGTGGAAATAAATGTGGCAGGAAATGCTCCCAGATTGGGATTACAGGCCGTGTTCAGCCAAAAAAAAAAAGGGGATAATATTCTTAAAGAGAGTAATTGGCTTCCCAGTGATTCCTGGAAGCCAGACTGCTCCTGGAGCTGTAAGCAGCAGAGTGAGAACTTGGCTGGCAGTCCTGAGATGCCCCTAATCCAAGGGATAAAGCTGAAATGCAACATAATTGGGTTTAAGTGCTTCTTCCCTGGCTGCACTTGTGTTTCCTCATCGCTCCCACAACTGCCTTGACTGGCTGGGAATTTGTAAATCACTGGGAAAAGCCACGCAGTGATCCCAGACCGAGCCTGGCCTCATCTCCTGGGCTCCTCCTGAAAATGAAAGTAAACAATCCCTGGGGTTTCTCCACCTCTTTGGGGCTCCTGTAGGATTTCTGCTTCACTTCCTCGCTCTCCCCTTTGCAGGGTGGAAAATCCTGTGAGATCCTGGCACACCCGTGGCATTCCAGTGAAGGATTTCACTGCAGGGTGGTGCTGAGGGAATTTTTCAGCTGTGCTTAGATCAGGGCCTTGGGTTAGCAGGGAACTTTGGACATCCTGCTCAGTCCCTCAGCATTTCTAACTGCAGGCTGGAAAACCCAATTTCCTCATTAAAATTCATTTTAGGACATGTCTTAAGTGTTCAGAACTCGGCCCAGTGGTTTGTATCCACAATTTTTGGTGTCCTAGCTCCGTTCCTAGCAGAGGGATGTTCTTCCCTTAAAAGCCACTGTTAATCATTCATTTCTATAATTATGTGTGACAGAGACTGCCCCAAGAAGGGATTTTTTTCACAGCAGTCACATTTTGAGAAGAGAATAGAGATTTTTCCTCCCCTGGGCAGGAATGGAATCCAATTTTGTGACAGGGCTGCTGTCCTGCCTCACTCATCCTGGCCAGAACAAGCAGCCAAATTTCACCTGCAGACCCCATGGCACAGGCAGAAGGATTCAGGGGATATTTTGGAGGCCTGAGCTTTAGTTTTAAGAGGCTGGAAGAAATCCTGGCTTTGGTTTATTTGCTGGGACGCTCCTTTGGTGACTGGTTAAGGTAAATGTGAGGGGAGAAAGACTCATCCTGCTGCTCCCACAGGGAGCTTTTGGAGGGAGCAGACACCGAGGGCTTTTCCTACTTGGAGCTGTCAATTATGGCTGAGAGTTCAGATCCCTGTGATATCCCACTTTTCCAAAGGCCAGGCTCCCTGCTGCCCTGCTGCCTTCAAAACTGCCTCTTGTTTTGGAGCCTTTCTGCAAGTTGGGCTTTTGGTTTCTTTATGAAAGTCAGGTTCCAGCTGTGGCTGTGGAGCTCTTGAAAATGTGAACCTTTAGGTCTCTTGAAAAATCTGTCCCTCAGGCCCATCAAGCCAATCAGCCATAGCAGGGGTGTTTTTCCTGATCCACAGGTGGAGAAACTCTCAGACAAGAGCCACTGATCACAGCAAGAAATCAATACTGAGCTCTCATCAAAGCCAGCACCTCCATCCCCATCCCATCAGCAGGGCTGGGAGGGAACCAGCACTGCAGAAACAGAGCTGTTCCTATAAAACAAGTGAATTTCTGTGCCTGCCTGGTGGGAGTCCATCCTCTAAAAGTCAGCAAAACTTAGAACAAAACCCCACAATAAATCCAAACCACTTCAGACTCTTCAGAAACTCACTGGCAGAAGATGCTGCTTGTGTTGCCCGAGCTAAAAGCTGAGACAGAGCTCTCTGAACTCCCCCATTTCCATATTTACATCCCAATCTCTTACCCTGTCACAATCTCAAAGGGTGGCAGGTCCTCCCTCTTCACCTTCTTCTTCTTGCCCTCGCCCTCCTCGGCGTTGTCGGGTTCCCCGTTCTGGGCGTTGCTGGGCTCCTCCTGCTTCTCTGCCATCTTCCCCAGGACACTGGCACCGAGCTGTGGCCACTGGGAGAGAGAAAGAGCAATTTCTGAGAGCTCTGGGAGCCGAGGGAGGAGGGAAAACAGAGCTGGGAGTTCCTGCCCCAGGCACAGTTGTCAGGAACTAAATATGGAACAAAGCGGCGGCGGCAGGGACTGGACAGGCTTGGGTGACCCGGAGCTCTCGGGTGTCACCTCCTTCCCCTGCTCCCTCCAGCTCCTTTCAGCAGTCCCTCTTGCTCCCCCTTTTAATTTCAAACCAAGTGACAGCTCTGCAGTGGGCGGGATGAGCCCATAATTTGATGGAAAATCCTGGAAGCTCCAGGAGTGTGTATTTATCCCCTGGGGTGATGATCTCCCTGCCCTCTCCCTCCGCTGCCACTGGATTCCATGGCTGACCTTGAAGGACCAGCTCAGCCTGGCCTGGCTCAGGCAAGAAGGGAAGGGCTCGTGGCTGTTTTGCTGGAAAATCCCTGGGTTTGGCTTCCTGGAGCACCTGGAGCTGTGGTTCCTCCCACCCTGCTCATGCAGGACTCTGAGGGGGAAATCTCCTCCTTGGAGCTGTAAATCCAAGCCAGAACCTTCTCCCAAATGTTTAAAAGTCCAGCTGGAATTCCCAGTGGGCAGCAGTGCTGTTTCTCCCATTGTTCTGCATTTTCCTCCCCATTGCCTGCTCCAGAAATTCCCAGTGCACTGGGGTATATCTGGGTTAGAGGGGTTTTCCCCTCTCTTTTTGCTCCCTTCAGGATTATATGAAACTATCCCAGCATCTCACTCTCAATTTTGATCATTTACAGCTCGTATCAATCCTGCCTGAGCTGAGTTTAATTAAAAACCTGGGTGAGGTTCTGCCAGGGACCGATCCTGGCCATGCCATGGGGCAAAGGAGGTGGGAAAAGTGGGGCTGTGCAGGATTTTGGAATCGAAGCACACTGGAAACCAAACCTGCACTCAGCTCAGAACTCACCACCAGCAATCTCTGAGTAAATACGGAATATTCCGCTGTATTTGATGGAGTATTCAGTCAGTATTAGTGGAAAAACCTGCTCTTAGTTTGAGGAGGAGAAGAGGTGCTCCATAAAAATCAAATCAGTGGGAATATCTGCTTTGGAGCCAAGCCAGCCTTTGTGATCCTGTTCAATTCAGCTCTTTAGAGCCTTGGGAGGAGGCTGCACCATCACAAAGCGAAATAAATCCTCACCATCAGGCAGGTCATTTATTATCAGAGAAAATTAATACCAAATTATCACAGATAATTAATTCTGGCTGCTCCTCCCAGCCCCCTTGCCACCACACTGCCTTGCTGTGCTGGATCTCCTTTGGAGCTTTTCCCTGGTGCCACCATGGATGCAGTTTTTGGGGACAGAGCCCCCCCCCTTTGATGAGTTGTTGTTTAGGTGGTGTTGTTGAGGTGACAGAGCTGCCAGTGGTGACAGCCCAACCAGGGATTTGACAAATTCCAAGACATCCTATCCATGTCTCTTCCACGGTGCAGGATTTTATTTATTTTTAAGCCTAAAATACTTTCCTGCAGGGCAGGGCTGGTGTTTTGCCTCCTGCGTGGTGACAACGCTCAAATTGCACCTCCCCTGTCCAATTGCTGTCACCTCTGACATTTCAGGAGCTGCTTTTGGGGTGGGAATCCTCTCCCAATGACTGACAGCTCATTTCCTCCTAATCCTGCTCTTTTCAAGCTGCACCTCAGCCCCTCTCCAGTCCCTCTGACCCACTCTGCTTTATTTTTGGAAGCTCTTCATGGCTGGGCTCCCAGTTTTGCTGCAGCTTTATCCTGGCCCCTCCGAGGGCTGAGCTTTAATCTAATCTGGGGAATGTGGCAGCGAGGCTCCCCCTCTCTCCAGCCTTCCCCAGCTGCTCCCCAGCTCCTTCTAGGGCAGTGCTTGGAACAGCCATGATCCTCCCCCCACTGCAGCCAAAAATATAAAAGGGCACCACGGAGCTGCTGCCTTGGAGCTGGGGGTGGGCGAGGGCTCTGGTGCCTGTTCCTGACCCCAAATGTGTCCCCAGGGGCTCAGAGGGGCCCAGCAGCACTCAGGGGACCCCAAATTGTGCAACTGCCAGCCAGAGCTTGTATTGAGGTTCCCCTCCATCTGTCCCTGTCCCCACTGAGTTCATATTTTATCCAGTTGGCTCTGAATTCGTTCATAAAATCCCAGGATCACTGAGGTTGGAAAATCCCTTTAGGATCGAGTCCAGGCAGTGCCCGATGCCCACCCTGAGCACCGAGTGCCACCTCCAGGGATGGGCACTGCAAACCCCCCTGGGCAGCCCCTTCCAGCCCTTTCCATGAGGAAATTCCTGCTGTATCCACCCTGAGCCTCCCCTGGCCCAGCCTGAGGCCGTTCCCTCTCCTCCTGTCCCTGTTCCCTGGGATAAGATCCCAAATCCCCCCCGGCTGTCCCCTCCTGGCAGGGAGTTGTGCAGAGCCACAAATTTTCCCTGAGCCTCCTTTTCTCCAGGCTGAGCCCCCTCAGCTCCCTCAGGATTCTCCAGACCCTTCCCATCTCCCTCAGGATTCTCCAAACCTTTCCCATCTCTCTCAGGATTCCCCAAACCCTTCCCAGCTCCCTCAGGATTCCCCCCAGATCCCTGCCCAGGGGGACCACAGGGGACACACAGGACAGGGCTAAGGGACAGCCTGTGCTGGGAGAAGCTTCCAGGCTTTGGAAGTTTTGGATATCGAGGATCCTGCATCCATCCAAGTCCAGAGCAGCCTCTTCAGTGACTTCAGAGGCACCTCTGAGCGCTCTGGTGACTTTTATCCCCAAGCAGGATCTCTGCTGTGTCCCCTGCAGGGCGTGTGCTGTCCCTGTCCTGGCAGCAGGAATTCCCGAGTTAACCTGGCTGTTCCCTCTCCCCACCACCCACACCTGCCGTGCCGGGAAAGGGGAGCTTTTATGGCACTGTGGGGCCGGAGGAACATTTTGGGATAGATGTGAGAGTGAAATAAGAGCCCGGCTGGGTGAGTCATGGCTCAGCGCTGCTCTCCATGCCGAGGGGACAGCTGGTGGCACTAACAAACATCTCCCTGGAGACATTGTCTGGCAGCCAGCCCCCTCCTGCTTTTTCCAGCTGTAACTACGGGACAAATAAATAAACACTGACAGTGTCCCTTCCTTCCTTCCTTGTTTCCTTCCTT
>VWZP01010388.1:0-24704 GCA_013396995.1 Dicaeum eximium | reverse complement strand
CCCACTGCAGCAATGCCATCTCCATCCTCTGTGTGTGTCCCCACTGCAGCAATGCCATCTCCATCCCGCCCCTGTGCCCATCCCACCCCAGCAGCAGGGCCCAGCCTGGGCACAGGGTTACTCGGGGCCTTGGCTGCCCAGCTGAGGAGGCTCCTGCCCGGGCTGGCACTGCTGAGCCCCTCAGGGCTCTCTGAAAACACCCGTCAGCTCAGCTGGTGTCAGCCTGAGCGAGGCTGAGCCGCTCCTTCTCTGCCTGTGCCGTGATCAAAATATTTACAGCTCAGTGAGTGGGGCTGGCAGCAGCCCCAAAACTTTGCTCTTGATAGTAAATGTCACATTTAATATTGATGATGTGGGCTACTCAAGTCACACTTGGATGAGTTAACCATTGGGAATGACATCTATAATAGGAAACTCCTGAAGTGTGAGCTCCCTTATATGTGCACATGGCTTCTTTTTCATAAAGGATATAGAAATCTAAGCAGTTTAATAAAATTATATGGATGCTGTTCGCTGTTGTATGACCAGGAGAAATCACCTGCAGTCCAGGCTGGTTTATTATTCACCTTACAGTGCATGGCCTGCGTGCTGGTGGGGCACAGGGCACGGAGCAGCCTGGCCGTGGCACCTAGAGGGGCCCTGCCTTACCAGAGCCAGCCCTGCTCCCTGTGCAGTGTCCCCACGTATCCCCTTGGTGAGACAGAGCCTGCCAGAGGCTGATGCCCCAGCAGCATTCCTGCTCTTGGATTTTCTCTCTGCTGTGCACTGAGATGGAAGCGACTTTGCAGGGATCCAGGCCAGCAGTGACACACTGAGAACGAGTTGGGCTCTGCATTTTCACAGCACTAACAAACAGCAGAGTGAGCAGCACAGTGATTTTGTAGTGTTCTGTGGGCACTTACCATGAAGGAGACTCTGTACATTACCAATATTACTGGAAACAAGAAGTAAATATAAAGTTACACAGACCATCAGCATTATAGCTTGACTTAAAAGGGTTTCTAATTATTGGGAGAAAAATTCTCTGCTCAGGTGTACTGGCACAAATGCTGGCTATTCACAGAAATTCAGTTCTTTGGTCAGACCATGCTCTCACCTCTGTCAGCTGCTGGGTTGATCAAGTCACTGAATGTTATGTGATTATTCCACATCCCACTGTGTGATGTCCCAGTAACTCTGGAGAGCAGTAAAAGGTTGGTTATGGACCCCAAAAATCCATTTTAGGTCCCAAAAGCAGAGAGGAAGGTTCTGTAGGGAGGAGTGTTGTGCTCTAGGAATGACAGCTTCTGTAGAAGGGGATTGAAAACGTGATCCCATCCAAAGTCTCTGTGTGAGGGATTTTTGTATCCCCCTCAGGCAGCACGCAGGATTCCAGAGGAGTACATCTGCTGTGCATTACAGTTAGGCTGGAGAAAACCTAGAGAAAATACAATATTCTGTTATTCTTCTTGGCATGGTGACTCATCCTGCTCCCATGGCAGGCAACTCCTCTGGTCAGTGCAATACCATTGACACATCTGTGATTAACACCTATCTGGGTAAAAGAAATAGTAATTATTTGCACTTTTTACCTCTATGGTGTCTCTTAGCACATCTGCCAAAGTCTGCCCTGACTCATACCTTCACCTAAGGCAGGAAGAGCCAACCTTTCTGAGCTGTAGCTATCAACCTTCTGTTACAGATGAGGAACCTGTGCAGAAAGAGAATAAATTATTTACCCAAGATCACAGAACAAATCCAAAATGCCAAAATTGGGAAAAGGACCCAGACTACCTAATTCCAGTTTGTGTGCTTTAACAGCAAGGGCTATTCCTCCTCCCTCGCTGGGACTGACTCTCCCCCACCACTCCATCATTCCTACTCTGTCATGCCCAGGCCCTTTGTCCTTTGGTTCCTACCCCACATCTTCACTGTGCACACTGATGTTCTCAGTCCCAGTGTAGGTTTGTGTTCAGCTCTTTAGCAGTCTAAATGCAAATCACACAGTTGTGTTGAGGCACCGATTTATACTAAGTTGTGCTCTGTTTTGTATTGGGAAGAGCTGAGAGGCTACAGCTTTTTTTAACCTTTATAATGACAGGGTTTTAAAAGCCCGTTCTGTGAAGTAGTGGGACTGATTGTTTCATCAGCCTAAATTGTGGCTGAGATAAGCCTGGTCTGTGAACACAGTAAAGCCCTTCAATCTCTGGTTATCCTGATGGCCCTGCAAAGGGCCCTTTTGTCTGCAATCAAGTTTGAAAGTGTCAAGAGCAGGTACTGCATCAACATGGGCAGCAGCAGAATCTGAGTTAATTCCTTGCATTAAGTGAGTGAGCCTTGTCCCAGGACAAAATGTGCTCTATGTTGCTATAGAGCACATATATATATATATATATATATATGTGCTCTATAGCAATATACAAATGCAATATATTATACAATATACAAATATAATATATTGCTCTATATTGGAGTTCACAGGTAAATGTATTACAGTCACTTGAAGCATCATCAATTAAAAAAGAAAATACATTAACAAACCACAAAAAAACCACAGCAGGAGCAAATCAAAAATTAATTTGATGTGCAAGAAAGGGAAACATCCAAATTACAGCCTGTTTATCTTGAAGGTCTTATAAGAACCATAAAGATCCATTCCTCACCAGATGAAAGAGCAGCCACCAAGCACAGCAGTTAACTTCATGCAGAGAAAAGTGGATGTGGATCAAAGGATCAGAAAGAGTAACTGTAAGGGACAATCACATGAACCAGGTGTGGTGTGAGATCTTCTGGAAAGTGCCTGTCCAGGTTCAGCCTGAGAGCAAGGGGCCCTATTTCCAGCCTCACAGTTAATACCTTTTTGTTTCTCTCAGCAAGTCAAAAGCTTCTAGTGAAAAGCTCTGAAAGGGCTAAAGTAATATTTTAAAAGTGTTCTTCCTTCCTGTCTTTGCACCTTGCATTCAATGAGAGGAGCTGCTTGACCCACAGACCTCGCAGGCTCCGAGGCACAGCAGATGGGGGATTTTCCTTCACAGAGACAACAGAGAGTGCGGGGCACAGCGAGCCTCGGGAGGGTGCCCGAGTGCCTGGCTGCCATTCCTGGGCTTGAGAGCCATCTCGAGAGATGCTGGGAGTGACAATGACATCCTGAGAGCTGCCAAAAAATCACAAGGAACAGCTGGTAAAAACGCTCAAACCTCCCAGTGCCCTTAATATGCTGTAAACAAATCTGCTTCACTGAAGCCACACACAAGGTGTTGGGAGCCTCGATTTATGGGCTTTAATCGTTGTCATTCCCATCCCGAGCATCACAAATATAGAGTACATCAGGAACTAAAACCCTGCAGGGGAAATACTCCCAGTCTTCTCAGGTTGTTGCTGATGTTTCAAAAAGACCAAGAGCTTTCCTGGAATCCTGTAAAGAAAAATGTGTAATAAAGGCTTTTTGCCTTGTTTTGGGCAGCCAGAGCTGCAAGCCAGCAAGCCATCAGCACTGTCACATCCTGTGACATTCCTGCTGTTCTAGCAGAGCAATGAAATATTCACACCTTTTGGCTGGGGTTTTTATTGAGGTTTCAGGTACCTGCCTTCTGCCATCCACTCCATTTAAGTAATGATGACCAAAACCCAGCTCCCTTCTCAAAGATTAACAGCTTGCTGGAAGTATCTGTCAGAAAACAGAACTGAAGGATGCTGCAGCACTTTCCTCCCTCCCAGGGAAGCCCCTGAGGCCAGGATTGATGCTGTCAATTACAGATTAAAATCCCAGTGTGTCCCAGTGCAGAGGTGGCTGAATTCCAATGGGGAGAAAGCAGTTTAAAGCCAAGGACATGTGGCTTTGACAGCAGGATGGAAACTGGCTTAAAGCCAGAGTTCTGGGTTAGGGTTAGGGTTAGGGTTAGGGTTAGGGTTAGGGTTAGTGAAATCATCATGATCTATTATTATGGGATCCTGACATCTTGCAGAGAAGCAGCACTAAATTATTTTGCACTGCTGGTTTTTGGAAGTCTACAAGCAGCTCTCACAGGAGCAGCAGGAACAGGGGCTCAGGAAAAGTCCTGCCTGTGGCTGGTGGTTTGTCCTGGGCATTGCAGCTCAGGGTGCAGGTCTGTGTGTGCAGTTGTGTTTGGGGATTGTGTTACTGCACACAGGGTGATGTTTTCTTCTTACACCCATCCTCCTGCTCATTATCGCCATGCAAATTTCATCTTTCATTCAGGGCATTAAGGTCAGCAGCTGAGACCTGGTGAATTTGCATCCTTGTCTCTCTCACCCTCACATTCCATTCTCTAAATCCTCCATCACACATGGTGGGATTGTTGGGGCTGTGCAGGGTCAGGAGTTGCACTTCAATGACCCTTGTGGGTGCCTCCCAACTCAGGGTATTCTATGATTAAGTGGTCATTTGAAAACACCAATTTCCCCATCTTTTTCTGCTCCTCACAGCCTCCCATGCCCCAGCACTACAGCTCAGCAGCACTCTCAGATCGTTTCTCTCACTGCACTCTTTGCTCCAGCCTGGCAGAGCAGGAATTAGTTTGGACTGGCTCCTCTAGTCATGGATATGTGCTCCAGCCCTCAGGGCATGGCAACAGCCTCTCTTTCTCCCTTTTTTCCTGTGGGAAAGGACTGCCCTGGTGTAGGTGTCCATCTCCTGGAAGCTCCAGTGTCTGCCTTTTACGGTGATGTTCAGCTCTGCCCCAGCCCGGATTTCTTTTGCTGCTTTGTGCTGATCTCAGGTCTGTGATCCCATTTCTCAGGCATTTAACTCTTTGCCTATAAAACACAGGAGGTGCAGCCCGGTGCTGAGGTTCCTGCCAGGGCACCGAGGTGGGACAGGGCTGAGCTCAGGGCCCGGGGGAAGCTGAGCTGGGTTGGGATTTCACCGGCAGTGCCAGGGAGTCAGAGCCCGGCTGCCTGTGCAGAGCTGGCCCTCCACCAGCTCCCTGCACCTCTCTAATTCAAGTGGTGACTCACAGCCTGGAACAATTAGGTAGATGTCATATGCAGCAAGTGAGTGGTATTTTTCAATGTTCATTTTACTTATTGTATTATATTATATTTTGATTTATAATTATATATACAGTGCATTCCTTTCCTGGGCTCCAGGCATCCTTGCCAAAATTAAAAAGTACAGTTAGCAAAACTAAAGCCAGCAGAAGCTCAGAGCTCTCTATCAGAAATAACCAGTCAGAGCAACTATTTTTTTCCACCAGCTCTCCATACATTGTCTGTTCTCTCTGCATTTCCTTCCCATGAACCTCTGGATGAGGAGAGCAGCCCCTGGACCAATCTCTTGGCCCCACAACAGCAATGCAGAGAGCAACAAAACAGCTCCAACTCACTGCTCAGATCCAGGAGCAGCATTTGTTAGTATTTCCAAATATTATAAATACTTTTAGTTTGCACTCCTGGAGCTTTTACTACTGCAAGGAATTCTGTGTAATCCTTGGGTGGGATTTGCAAGTGATTGTGGGAGGGTGTGCAATGAAGCATCACCTTCTTCTCTGGAAGCCCTTCTTGTTCAGGGAAATCCAGCTTGCTGTGAGCAGGATTTGGGGGGGGGGGCTAGGGTGGGGTTTCTGGAGAGTTGAGGCAGCAGTAATGTATTCTCAAGGTTAATCACACCTGATTGTATGCAAATAGCCATTGCCCGCTACCACACACGATCAGAACCTCCAGGAACAAATTTCTGCCACTGGCTGTGCACAATGGGGTCTTTGGGATCTAGGTTTGCAGAATGAGCAGGGATGAGGTGATGGAACAGGTGGGGCACGGTTGGCACTGGGTGTTTGCCCAGACAAGTGCAGCCCCTGCTGTGCTGTCCCTGTGGTGCTCCTGGGGACAAAGTCACGTGCTGGGGGAACGTCCTGCTGCTCCCACCTCTCCTCTGCTCATCCTCAACCTAAGCAGACCAGCAGAATTCCAAAACTGGCGTTACCTTGCCATGTAAAACACACTGAGAAGGTCACTGGGTCTTGCTGGATTTTTCAGTTTGGAATGTTTGTCCTCAGGCTGGAGGCTGCGGTGGGTCCGTGCCACGGACAGCACCCGGCCAAGCTGAGAGCAGAGGGCTCGTCCCTCTCACCCTGAAGTTCCTGCTTCAGGCACAGTTTCTCTTGTCACCGGTCATTGCTGGTTACAGGAGGTCAGACTTGCCATGGGTTCACGTGCGGGGAGAGCTTTGCTTTCTCTGGGACAGATTTAGAGTTTTATTTAATAAGCACAATTATAGCTGCTGTTTTGGTGTGTTGATGAAGCTTCCAGATGGCTAATTGTGTGTCTTGAAGGAAAAAAGAAACTCAGCAGCTGATGTATCCAAATCCAACAGAGAACAATACCTCTGGCTCTGGGACTGCCAGATTCCTCATTTTAAAAAATAGATGTTGCCTTTGTCGTGATAGAATGGCTTAAGAATTTATCCATACAACAACTGAGGCAGGAATATAAGAGGAATGTGAGAATTCCTGTGGCCCATGTGGGAGGATGCTGGGGTTAGTGGTTCCTGGAGTGTCAGGCAGGCTGCATTGCTGGTGCAGGGGGTTCTGCCTGTCCCTCATGGTGGAAGCACAAGCAGTGCAGTTGTAGGGGCAGGGGCAGCAGGGAGATGCTCTCTGCACTGCTGCACTGCCCTCGTGGCTCCAGGCTCTTCCATCCCTGGCCTGAGCACAAGGCAAAGGCAGCTCCACTGGGCACCAGCAGAGTCCAGCCCCAGCTCCTTTCCTGCCTGGCAGGGCTGGGTCTCACTGTCTGCTCTGCTGTTTTATACTGGTTTAACATAACTTCTGGGTACCCAGAGAATTGGCAGTTTGCCCAGTAAAGTCTATTTGTGAAACTGTTTTCTAGTTTTCTTTGTTCATGGTTTTTCTGAGCAGACAGGATGATAAATTGATGCAATTTTTACTGATAAGATAAAATATTTCTAATAATTCTGCTGATAAAAAGCCCCCTGCCAATAGTTATTTAAAGACCTCCTTGCTGAGACTTCAGTTACTCAGAAATTTGTATTCTCTCAGTTCATATAAAGCCAAAACCCAGCACTGGCTTTGTTTACAGGATGGTTGGCTCTTGGTCACAGGTGATTTTGGACAGGAGCAGAGCCTGGCAGGGAGGTGGCAGCTGCTAGAGAAGGCAGTGGCCATCTCAGGGGTGCAGCAGCAGGAGTGCCCTGGCTGGCAGTGCCACTGTGTCACAGCACAGCCCCAGGGTGGAGCCAGGGCTGGCCCTGCAGTGTGTCACAGGTGTGTCACTGCTGCCTGCAGTGTGTCACAGGTGTGTCAGTGCTGCCTACACTGTCACAGGTGTGTCACTGCTGCCTGCAGTGTGTCACAGGTGTGTCACTGCTGCCTGCACTGTCACAGGTGTGTCACTGCTGCCTGCAGTGTGTCACAGGTGTGTCAGTGCTGCCTACACTGTCACAGGTGTGTCACTCCTGCCTGCAGTGTGTCACAGGTGTGTCACTGCTGCCTGCAGTGTGTCACAGGTGTGTCACTGCTGCCTACACTGTCACAGGTGTGTCACTGCTGCTTGCAGTGTGTCACAGGTGTGTCACTGCTGCCTGCACTGTCACAGGTGTGTCACTGCTGCTTGCAGTGTGTCACAGGTGTGTCACTGCTGCCTGCAGTGTGTCACAGGTGTCACTCCTGCCTGCAGTGTGTCACAGGTGTGTCACTGCTGCCTGCAGTGTGTCACAGGTGTGTCACTGCTGCCTGCACTGTCACAGGTGTGTCACTGCTGCCTGCAGTGTGTCACAGGTGTGTCACTGCTGCTTGCAGTGTGTCACAGGTGTGTCACTGCTGCCTGGCCCCTGTCACTGCCTCTGCTGCTCTGTGGCTGGAGGCAGCAGCAGCAGTTCTGCTCTCCCAGGCTCTGAGTGCTCAGGCTCCTGCCAGCCTGGCTGCACCACTGCAGCTCCCTCTGAGCTCTGCCCTGCTCCAAGCAGGACCTGCAGGGTGCTCCCACCGCTGGCCACTGCCAGCCCCACACGGACCCCTGGTGCTGCTGCTTCATGGGGCTGAAGCTTCCATAATTACTGAGCTGGGAAGTTAATTAATTCCTTAATTATACTGAAACAGTGATCAGAGTTTTTAAAATTTAACCATAAGCTAAGGTCCTCCCATGCTGTGTTCTTCCAGAAGCTCTCACTGGTCTGGGGCAGTACAGGAAAAGGGTGGGTGTGTTAGGCTGGGCTGCCAGCCAAGGCTTGTGCTGGCCCATGTGAGCTGGGGCGAGCTGTCCCCCTCACCCCACACTGTCCACAGGGCATTTTCCCAGCTTGGGGCTGTGCTTGCCTGGACCCAGCTTGGTCCTGAGGAGGCAGCCAGCCTTCATCCAGCTATTCCACTGCTAGTGTCAGCAGGAATAAACCTTGTTGTTCCTTTTAGCTACCACAACTTTGACATCCACAGTGCTGTAAATAAAGCAGCTAACGCAGATGCTAATATTAATTCTCATGACCCAGTTGTGCTTCCCTAATAGTATCTGGGTTACCAGCCAGCCAAGACAAGAGCACAAACATTTAGCCTGTCTCATTCTGTTACACCAAAAAAGCGAGCATTTGAAGATATTAATTTCTAGAGCTAAATAGAGAGCAGATGTGCCCTCCATTAGGAAAAGGCGCAATAAAGCTCTGAAAAAGTCACAGAAATCCACGTTTAGTGATGGTTAGGAGTTAAGCCATGCTGGCCATGCACAGGGTGATGGCAGCACCTCACACTGTGCTGCAAATGTGCTGTGACATCCTCGGGTCAGGTCTGGTCCTGTCCAGGCCTGGGCATGCATCACACAGAGTGCCACAGCAGAGAGACATGTGCTGTGTGCAGGACTGAGAGTTGTGTTGGGGTTTTTACAGCAACGTTTGAGGCATTAGTTAGCAATGTTAAGATTTCACGATGATTATCCATTTAGCCCTTTCCAGGTGCAGCTGCTCTCTCCTTGATCATCCCTTTGGTTTCTGCCCAGGAAAGCTCCTCGATATTCAGCTCTTTCTGGAGGCATTCAAAGGCTGCCAGGTGTGGAAAGCTGTTTGGGAAAGCGTGGTTGTTGTCACCCAGCCTCATGCAGTGGGAATGAAGGCACGAGGCCACTCCAATGTGACACCGTGGCACAGCCTGAGGCAGCTGCTCAGGCACCAGGGCTGCTGCACCCCAGCTGCCTTGTACTGGCTTTGGTGTCATACACAGTTACACAGCCCCTGCAGAAGGGCCAGGCTGATGAGCACCAGGTTTCTTTATTCTCACAGAGAAGAGTGTGAGCAGCCTTCAGCCTTGGCCAGCCCTTTGCGAGGGCAGAGTTACTGCCATAGGTGTGTGGGCAGGGATTTGGGCTGTGTCATAAGGAATTAGCAGCACAGCTCTTCCTGCAGAGAACTCGGCTGCATTCACTCGAGGCAGCTGAAGGCAGGGAGCAGCCTTTGGGCTGTGTGAGGTACAGGTGTTTGTGTTCTCTGCCATAACGGGCCCTGCGCCTGCACAGAGGCAGAACTGAGCTGCTCGCAGTGATTGGAGCCTTAATTAGGCTGCCAGTGTTCTCTAAAGTTCACTCCACTGCTCGGTAGAGGACAGTTTAGGATAAACATAATAGGATTACTGCTGCTATATGCAGCTGCCTAAGCCAGGAAGTCCTCGTAATGGGCCTTTACCCGGTAGGAAAGTCTTTTCAGAGGATGCTTTTTATAACCCGCAGTTCCGGACGCTGTGAGCGTTGGGAAGGGTGTCCTGCCGTGGGCGGGGGTGCACAGGTGAGCCCAGGTGAGCCCTGAGGAGCAGCACGTGCTCATCGCGCCGGCGTTTGCCCTGAGAGGCAGAGTCCGTGCCTGCTGCCCGTGGAACGCCTTTCCTTGTGGGCACTTCCCTGATAATCCCGGACTAAAGTCCCGGTGCGTTGGGCCAGGTGAGCCCTGGTGGAGCTGGGCAGCGATGCTGGCTCGTCCCCCGCGTCCCTGCGGGAACTCCCGGGGGACAGCAGGGCCGTGTCCCAGAGCCGGCAGCTGCTGAGCAGCGGGGACAGCAGGGACAGCGGGGACAGCAAGGACAGNAGCCACAAGCCCTGCTGGCCCTCGGGGCACAGAGGGAACGAGCCGCACCACAAACAGGAGGGAGTTTAAAGGCACCGAGTCCCGAGCTCCCGCTCAGCCTGTCCCAGGTGTCCCTGATCTCCCGCTCAGCCTGTCCCAGGTGTCCAATCCCACAAGGAATTCCTGCCGGGAAGGCCACGCTGGGCTCCCCTCCGGCTCCGAGCTGCTCCCCGCTGGCTCCGGTCACTGCGGCATTCGAATGCCGTGTCTCATCAATGCTGTATTTATTTAACGCAGCGGCGATCGGTGATGTTCTGGAGGAGGAGGCAGCTGTCAGGGTGTGGGGGACACGAGGTGGCCGGGCCGGGAGCGGGGCTGGGGCAGCACAGCCCGCACTGCCCGGCCCGGCTGCTCTGCGGGCTCACTCGGGCCGCTCTCGGCCCGGCTCTGCAGGGCAGCACCGCCCCGGGATGGCTCCGCGTCACCCCAGGGGCAGAGGCAGAGCTCAGCCAGAGCGAACATCCCCGCTGGTGCCGCTCCCAGCGAGGCTGCTCTCCTTATCTTTGCCTTTTCTGCCGCGGCAGGTAATTCGCAGATAAAACAATCGGGGCTTATACACACACAGACGCGTAGGAGCTAGTCTTAATCTTTCCAAATCCCTTAATATACCTTATGTATACAGTTTGGAACTTGTAGATTTAGCATGATAGATTGATTTCATGCACTATCTCAATGGAAAATGACATTAGTAACTACGTTCTTTTTATATTGTTTTTTTTCCCCCATCTGAGGTGCTGCAGAGCACTGAGCTGTGGCCTCTGTGCCTGGGGCACAGCAGCACTCAGGGCAGACCAAGTCCCCTGACTGTGTCTGGTGCTCTTGTCTGGATTATATGAAGCCTAAGATGTGGTACAGCCTTAGGAGAATTTGGCCAAACCGCTGCAGTTTGAACGTGTGTTATACCCAATCAGTTGGAATGGTTGTAGTTATTTTTTCACAACTCCCCCAAAATGGAGAACATGGATGAGAACTGAGTGGGTCATGTGGATTGACAGGGGAAGCTGCTGTGACAGTTTGAGACAGATGACTCAGGGTTTTTGCTTTACGGTTTTCTGCATTTCAGCACCAGGAATTTCCAAAGGGTTCTCCAGTAAAAGCAGGCAGGCAAAAATACAGACTTGGCTCATTACCATCCACAGTGAGCCGTGCTCCTGTCCTGAGCTCTCCTCTCCTCCCCAGCCCTGCGCTCCGGCTCCTGCAAATCCGGGCTGCTGCTGCCGGTGGCACCTGTGCCACACCGAGCTGTCCCCGAGCTGTCCCCGAGCTGTCCCCGGGCTGTCCCCGAGCTGTCCCCGAGCTGTACCCCGAGGTGTCCCCGGGCTGTCCCCGAGCTGTACCCCGGGCTGTCCCCGAGCTGTCCCCGAGCTGTCCCTGAGCTGTCCCTGAGCTGTCACACCAAGCTGTACCCTGAGCTGTCCCCGAGCACAGGAAATCCCGGTGACAGGTGACAGGTGACACTGCACCTCCTGCAGCAGGAGAAGGGACTCTGAGCCACCGCCACCTGGAGCCCGTCCACTTGGTGCTGGCACAGCCCTGCCTTGCCAGAAAAAGAACACAAACAGAGTTATTTTCTTCAGAATAATAAAACAGAGAAACAGTAACAAAGCCAAGAACATTGAGATGGTGACAGCAAGAGCCTGGCTTAAATACCCCAAAATAACATCTGCCAGAGCCTGATTTCAAAGCAGCAGCTGTTGCCCGGAATAAAAACACAAAACTTTCCCAATAGTATTAAGAGTGATCATATAAAAAGCAACTCTTCAGCAAAAGCTTTCAGGTGCACAAATATGGCTCTGCACACATGATAAAGGATTTCTACAATTTTATAAGGTTAATTAATTAATTAGTACAGCTAGCGGGTACATCCAGTACCAGTAACCCACCCTTGGAGCTGGTCCAGGGGTTTCTTTGCCCCATTTCTTGTCTTTCAAGTTCTGGTGGAAAACAAGATGTCCTTGTCAGAAATTATTTTCTTAAGAATAAGACTAAACAGATTTTCAAGAATGTGTTATTAAGGGTTAGCTTATTGTGAGAAAAGGCAGGAAAAGTACTAGAAACCACACAGCTATAGATTAAAAATCTACAAGGCTACAAACATATGAAAAATATATTAAAAGTTTAAAAATCTTCAGGCATCACAGCCACTGCACTGCAAACAAAAAGACTTGATGATTGTTACTTTTTTCTTCAAAATCATTTTTTTAACAATAACACATTTTTCTGTGATAAACTGTCCAATCCCCCCCAAATTTCCTGTTTCTTTTACATCTTCCACCATATTCACATAAAAAGAGATTGGCTGCAATTGTTTTCTGCAAACAGCAAGTTTGGAAGGGGATACAAGATCCAAGTGGGATTCTGCTGAGCACCCAAACCTGGAGGGAGAAGTCTTGGGTTAGGGTTAGGGTTGGGATTAGGGTTAGGGTTAGGGTTTAGGGTTAGGATTATGGTTTAGGGTTAGGTTTAGGGTTAGGTTTAGGGTTTAGGGTTAGGTTTAGGGTTAGGAGAAGGAAGAGAAGGATGGCGTTAGGAGAAGAAGAGAAAGGTGAGCCCTGCAAGATGCACTCCAGAGCCCTCCTTCCAGGCTGCCTTTCACAGGGACTGAGCATGGTCCCGCACTAGTTTCAAGCTCTTTTCCTTGGGAATTAGTTTTTGGTGCAGAGAGAGGAGGTTTTGCAGGTGGCACTAAAAGGAGAGCCCATTTCAGCTGCATTCCAAGCTGTGACAATCCTCTGTTTAAGGAGTTTTGCTGTGGCTGCAGCAGTGGCACACCCAGGGTATTATTGAGACCGATGGTCTCCCACTGGTGGGTGCAGGGGCACAGGGAGGGGTCCCACATCTGTGCCCCCTGCCCCTGGAGCCAAAGCCACCCGTGGGCTCAGCCTCTGCTCCTGGCAGCTGGGCAGAGCAGCCTCGGCCGTCTATGGACAAAGCCACCCTGCTGTTTGTTGCTGTTTGTGTTAATGATGTTTTGGCCATTTTCAAGAGTTGTTTTATTTGAGAGATTTGAAAGGTAAATTGTCGGGAACTCAGTGCTCTCCCATGGAGTACTGAAACAATCCAGGAGCACAGCTTTGCACTCATTTTCTTCCTTTGAATCTTCATTATCCCTCCCTTTGGTAATTGGGATCTTTGGTACCTTCGTGGTTTAACTGGATTTTGGAGCGAAACCTAGAGGTGTAGTAAGGGATGGATTTGATTAAGAAATCTTTAAACAGGACCCATCCCTCCCCCTCCTGCCCTGCTGACAAAGTGTGTGGGGGTTTTTTCTTTGTTTTCCCACAGTATCGCCTCTTTGGTGTGGCAGCTGTGATACAGCCAGGGACCCGTTCACCTCTCCAAAAGCAGGGTGCCAGCCAGAACACCCCAGTTTGTCTGGGTGCACACCCAGCTTGCCCAAAGCCAGGCAGGCTGAGCTGCTGCAGTAGCAGCTCCGTGTCTGCCTTGTTCAGCCCAGAAAAGCACAGCCTGTGCCAGGAGCAGGGTCTGCTCCTGTGATGCTGGGCTGAGGAACCCCTTCCTGAACAAATCCACCACTACTCAATACTCTGACAGAGATGTTCTGGCCCAGAGGACAGCAGAAACCTCAAGTCAAAGATGTGAATTTCACGAGACCTTGCAAAACGAGCTAATTCTCAAGAGTACTGCAGGGAACAGTATAGAAGGAGCTTAGTTAAGAAAAATGTTTTCTGTAAGGCATTTTCACCACTGCATTTTTACCACCATCTGTTCTGTGGTTCCCCAGCTGAGGTTGGCCAGCATGGCACAGAAATTCAGGACTCTCTACTCCCATCTTTTTTTTTTTTTGCCTTGTGCTTTCAGTGGCCACTGCTGAAAGTTACAGCTTAGGAATTTCCATTCCAGGTGGAAATACTTCAGGAACAAGCTGTAATTTTCATATAAATTACACAACTGCATCTTGCAACCCTTGAATTTAAGCACAGGAAAAGTTGGGACCAGAGCACGGTTGCTGCTCAGTTCCAGAGCTGAAGCAAGTTTTTGGTTGTGCCAGAGGCCCCAGCACCACAGAGAACAGGGTGCCCCCAGGCACTGAGATATTCTTTAAACCTGGCTGGGAATGTTTTGGTTCCAGCTTATTTCCACTCGCCACTGATATATTTAATCTCTGCCCGCTGGATTTATTTATTTTTTAAGTACATGCCTAAATGATCAAAGGATTGTTTCATGTGGTGGGGTGAGCAAAAGAAGCTGTCAAGGTCAAATCCAAAATAACCTAAAGACTCTGGGCCTTGGATCTGACCTCCAGTAACAGCAACGAGCCAGGAGAAGATGAGCAGCTCAGGAACTAGAAAATGAAGCTTTTGAAGCCAGCAATGCCCTCTGGCAGTGAGCAATCAATTGACAGAGAAATGGGAAAGAGAGAGAGTGAGAAGGAGTCAGACCCTTCAGCCTGGCTGCAGGAAAGGCAGGACATTCACACATAGAAAGCAGCACATTTTTCCTTCCTTCTTTCCCAGAGGAGAGTGGCCACGAGAATAGAAACATTTTGTGCCCCATGAAGGGTAGGAGAGAGCAGATTGGCACAACCTGCAGCAGGTTAATTGGGACACATGGCCCCAGTGCCACTGCCCTTAGGACTCTTTTTTCTTTCCAAGAAATGCAGGAAAACAATTAGCCACTATCTGTGCTGTGAGCAGTCTGGCCGTTCAGGGCTGCCGTGGGAATTGCCAGCTCATTCCATGGAGCACATGGAGAGAGCCCTGGGCTGCCAGGGATGCTCATTCACGTCTGTGCCAGACTGAACCCTTCAAAGGTTATTCCCAGATCCCTTGATCATTCTTATAAACTTATTTCCCTGGCTTGCTGACTGGTTTTTCCCTTATTATTCTGCCTTCTTTAAACAACTCCCAGTTTGGACTGGACTTGTTTTCCCCCCTCAGCAGTAGATTTCTGCCTGTGCTGGGCTCACCCTGTGTCTCATTTCCAGACCTGCTGGCAGCTTCCCACCGGCCAGGTCCTGCAAGGTGACTGTCACAGGTGCTGCCAGTGAGAGGTGCTGGACACTGTGTGCAGAGAAAATCCATGTTTTAATGCCTGCATCAGAGCTGGGATCCTCACAAATCCTGCTCTGTTGGGGATTTTGTCTTTTGATGCAGCACTCGGGATGAGGCCAAATGGCAGCACAGATGGGTCACCTGGATGTGCCACCTGGATGTGCCACACCCTGCGGGGGCTGTCCCACCCACCTGGACGTGCCACACCCTGCAGGGGCTGTCCCGCCCACCTGGATGTGCCACCTGGATGTGCCACACCCTGCAGGGGCTGTCCCGCCCACCTGGATGTGCCACCTGGATGTGCCACACCCTGCAGGGGCTGTCCCGCCCACCTGGATGTGCCACCTGGATGTGCCACACCCTGCAGGGGCTGTCCCGCCCACCTGGCGGGAGGCCAGCAAGCATGGAGTGAATATTCCCAGGCTGCCAGCCAACACTTCAAAGAGTTTAAGCATTTTCTGAGCCCAAATTGAATTAAAAAAAAAACCTCAAAAGCAACACAACAATAAACAAACAAACAAAGAAAAAGAAGGAAAAAGAAAAGGCACCCCAACAAAGAACCAAGTACACATCTTCACAGTTCTGTTTCATCCTCTATTTATAGCTGGAATGCATCAAAACTGTCATAGTGAGGCAAGATCAAACTCTTATTGAAATGCTGATATAGAGCTGCCTTCTCTTTTATGTTCACACAGATTGGCTGTCCACTGGCTCTACTTACCACTGCTATGGCCCCATGCTAATATGAATGATTTGTTGCCAAGGATTAGTTTTTAGCTGCTTTTGTAAACAGTTTGTGTACAGTTGTTGCTATTTGTTAAATATGTGACATCTAATCCAGTGTTTGGTGCTTATAAAGAGAAGAACCATCTGCTTGAGATTAAAACACTTAAATCCCTTTGTGCCAAGGCTGTCAGCGAGGGTTCCACGCTCTGCTCTAGAGAAAAGCCCTGGGAGCCCCGGCTTGGGAAGGTGGGCTCCCATGTGGATGTGTCCCTGCATCTGTCCTTGTGTGACACCAGGTCTGCCTGCCAGGCAGGAGGACGGGGTGGCCACAGTGGAGAGCCCAGGAGCTGACAGGAAAACAAAAGGTTTTAGCAGAATAAAGAACTAAGACTGGGAGTGCTGAGGACTTAGAGTGATCCTGCAAGTCTGTTCCCACCACCTGCAGGAGCTTCATAAGCCTCTTTTGAAAAGAAGAAGAATGCTAATATTCAGTTTTGCAGGGTACTGCAAGGGTAACAGCTGTAATCCCTTGTGTGAGCCCGAGGGTTCCCATCAGTGCAAGAGATGCCACCAAAGCTCCTCTTGGGTCAGGCTGTGAGTGTCCAGGCAAACCCTGGCTGGAGGCTGCACCCCAAGGGCAGCTCATGAGGCAGCAGAAATGCCTCAGCCTAAATTTATGCCCTTATTCCAGGCATCAGTTAAAAAACGCCCTCTGAAACCCAGAGGAGAGGAGCCCAGGGGCAGCAGCAGCCACAGGGAGCTGAAGTCAGCCCTCAGGAACAGCCTGGGCACACCTGCACACCTGGACATCTGCACACATGGACACCTGCACACCTGCACATCTGCACACCTGGACATCTGCACACCTGCACATCTGCACACCTGCACATCTGCACACCTGCACACCTGCACACCTGACAGGGCCATGCTGGCTCCAAGCCCGTTCAGCAGCAGAGGATATGAGGATATTGTTCCTGCCTTTCTGTCCACAGGGATTTGCTGTCCTGCTGGCTTTCCTGTCTCTTCTGGATGCCACCAGTGTGGCTGATGCTGGCAAATGGATTTGCCACTTTTCCTGACACATTTCTGGAAGAAATGTTAAACAGGTCATTGTTTTTTGCAGACAAAACATCACTTGAGCTTTGTTCTAATTTCCTCTCTATGTGGAGCTCGGGATGGTATCAATGACTTGGTAAATCTCCCTGCAGCAGGACTAATTATGCCTTTTGGTGAGAAAGCAGCAGTGGGACTGGTTTAGTCTTCCAAAAAATTCTACACTATAATATGTAGGACTAATGTGCCTCAGATTTGAAGAGAATTAATATAAATTATTCTCATGCATATTCATGGAGGAAGACTGGTTTAGCAATCAAGCTAATAGTTTTTGCTTAATTACATTTAGTTGATTTCATGCTATCTTGGCACATTCCTGATTGAATTTAACCATTTAAAAAAAACCCCTCCCACAACTACTCCTGCAAACAGCAACATGCAGCTCAGCATCCCTGTAAATAGTGTCTGAGGCTGAGCAGACTGCTTGGCGTGGTGGGAGTCGATCACGAGCATTGTCTCTCCCTGGTGCAGGGTAAAATCCCAAAGGCATCTTGAAGAGCTGTTCCCAGGCACTCTGCAGTGCTGAGGTGGAAGGCAGTCTCCTTTTTTTGCTTTATATTTCTGCTTTTTCTGAGCCCAAACCTCTGTCTGCTTGAGTGCAGGGCTGCTGGTGGGGCTGGGAGGTGCAGAGAGAGGGGAGCCCGGGCCAGGGCAGGGTTTGTCTGTGCAGGGCCGGGAGCCCGGCCCCAGCAGCACCAGCGGAGCTGCCAGAGCGCAGGGTGAGAGCAGAGGGGTGTCCTGGGGGCAGGGGTCTCACCAGGGTCTGTGTTTGGTGTCCCCAGGGAAGGGCCAGGCTGTGCAGTAGCACCAGCTGTACCATCAGCTGTATCAGCTGTACCATCAGCTGTACCATCATCAGCTGTACCATCAGCTCTATCATCAGCTGTACCATCATCAGCTGTACCATCATCAGCTATACCATCAGCTGTACCATCAGCTGTACCATCAGCTGTACCATCAGACCATCAGCTGTACCATCCACAGGAACCAGTGGGACTTAAGGGGCTTGGGATTCAAGGTCTGACACTACCTCTTAACATCCTTCTGCGTGAAAAAAGTGGATTAAAGGTTCTCTGTACTTCCCTTGCAACCATATCCCCCACTTTGCCTCAGCTTGCCATGATGCAAGAAGCAAGTGTTACCTTTCATTATGGTTTCAGCATTTTCTAGAAAGAAACATCCTGCAAGCCCAGTGGTCAGAATCTTGACATCAGAAGTGACTGTGTTCTGCAAACTTTTTCAGTTTATGAATAAATAGGCATTTTCTAGTGAAGAGATGTTTCCTAAAACAAGTCCCTGTCAATAAATACCACAGACATGTATAGCTGCTGTCAGCAGGAGATGTTATTCATGTGCAGAATCAAGTGGGGAGGAGATTAAGGAACTCTCCATCTGTTTCTGCACTGTGCAGCACGTGGGATATCGCTCAAAATACACCATGCTGCTTCTCAGAGCCTGGGGAGACAGAGGCTGGCATAGGCGTGGCAGGATGGAGCTGGACAGCCTGACTCAAAGTGTATTGTAGCTTGGGAAAGCAGAGGGGCTGCAGGAAAAATCCCTTAGTAAATGAAGCACATGAATGAAACCTGGTCCTCGTGCCAGATTTATTCTGCAGGCCTTGATGGAGCTAAAAAAGCACATTAGACAAAACCATTATTGAACTTCTTGATTACATAACAATTTCCTCATCGTATTTCCAAGAATATCGAATCTATATTCAAACATCCTCCTACTCTCTCCCACACACCACCCCTTCTCCCTGCTATATCAGCCTCATTACCGAGTATGAAGACAGAAAAAGTAGAGGGCACGTTGCCATGAGCAGAGATCTCGGTGCTTACCCTGAGATTTTAGAGCCATCTATGGGATTGGGACAGCCAGTTCTCATAAATTTTAATGGCCTTGAAAGTCTCCTGTCTTATGCCTTTATCTCTGTTAGGGTTTTTAGTAGTGCAAAGAAAACAACCAAGCCATAAACGCCAGCAAAGCTCAGTGCTGGGCCAGTCCCTGCTGCCTGAAGCTGTCCCCTCCCTGTGCCACCTGCGGGGTGAGCACACAAACTCTGCTGCAGAGCTGGGAACTCGAGAGCAGGCAGGAGCCCTCTTCCCCCAGGGCTGAGCACAGACCTGGCCATCACCAAGGAGCATCTCTGGGGCTGCTCTCACCCAGCAGGCAGCATCAGGCTCAGGGCAGGTGCTCATCTCCTGAAAGGTGCCAGCTAGGGGTGGCCTGCCCAGCCTTGGGGGGATTTTGGAGGAAATGGGGATTAAAGGCTTGCCAGCATGGCACATCTATCTTGCCTCAGGAAACAGCAGTTGCACAAGCTGGCTACACTTGCTCCCAAAATCAGCTGGCCCGTCTCATTTGCATGTGTAACAACCAGCATGTGTGTACAATCATGCTAATCACTTGGAGGCAACTGCTTTAAATGCCTCAAAAACCCTGCCCTGCCTGTCCTTGGGTTATTTAGCTTCCACAAAGGAACCATAGCAGCAATCCAGAGATTCACTCCACAAAAGCCTTTGTGAAAGGTTGAGGCCATAAGCTTTTCCAGTTTCAGTTATGCATTTGGTAGGACGTGCAAGTCAGCAGCTGTGGGTGCCCCTGCAGGGTTGCTGCAGGTGCCTTCCCCATCCCAACAAACATCCCACAGGTGCCAGCTGGGCCAGCAGCCAGGCCTGGCACAGGTGCAGCTTGCTCCAGGTGGGAACATGGACATTGCAGCAGCACCCACAAAATCTGACAGGCCTCTGGTGCTGAACTTCTCCATCCCTCTTTCTTCTGCCAGTCCAAGCCTGGAGCTCTGGGGACCTTCCTGTGCCTGAGGCTGTCCAGCCTCAGCTCTTTGATTGCCCATCCAGAGTTCTCACGAGCACAAGGCCATGTTTAATGCCTTGAAAGGAAGCTTGGAGATCAGTGCCACAGGAGGAGGCCTTCTCCCATGCTCCCTTCCATTTCATGCAGCTGTGAGCAGCTGGAGAAGCAGCAAGATTTGGGGTCAGTGCTCTGGAGCAGGGGCCACAGGTGCTTTTTTACAGTGACTGGAAAAAATATTTCCAGGTTCATAAGAGCTGGAGCCTCATGCACTGCAGAGGGTTTGTTTCTGCTGAAGTCCAAATTGGTCCCTTTGGCTTTTCTTGTTGAAGAGAAGTGAACCTGGAAACGTGAAGGGAGGAGGAAAGGCCAGGGATGGAATGAAAAGGCTGCCTGCGATGCAGAACATCCCTGGGAGTGTGAGTGTCTTCCCTTCAGCTTTCTCTCTCTCATTGCTGACAGTGGAAAATACAAGAGCTGCCAAGCTAGAGGTTCAGCACAGCCAAGATGGGAAACCTTATTAGAGAGACAGATGGTGATTTCTATAATCTGAAATCCCAGACTGTAAATACTTTGGGACAGAGCCCTGTGAAACTGAACAGTGCTAAAGCCTGACAGCAGCAGCTGGATCCAGTTTTCTGTGCACAACTGCTCTGTGGGTGGCTTTTGGTGAATGGTAGGTGCTACCAGGACAAGGTGTCTCTTACAGAAGGAGAAGAATCTTCTAAACCCCTGCTGGAGATCTCCAGCTCAATTTTATGTACTTTCCAATTGAAAAGTGCCTTCAAAAACTGAGGACAATCAACTCACATTTAGAAGTTTTTCTTAGCCTAAGAAGATTCCCAAAGATGTGGTTGCAGTAGATGAGTAAGGAGGAAAATCTGTATCTTGAGAGCACAAGTGACATCTTGCTGCAACTTGTGGGAGAAATGATAAATGTCTCTCTCTGTTTATTGCTTAGCTTTGTGGCTAGATCTCCTAAACCAAAATCAAATTTTACCCTTAGATCTCCCAGTTTATTTAATTATATTCATCTGGCATTGCCTTGATCTTCAAAGCAGGAAGGTGTATCAAAGGAAACAGAAGGTTTGACACCAATTACTGCTGCTGGATGCCATTCACTGAATAAAGATGGAGTGTTAATATTTACACTGAAAGTGAAGGAGATAAAACCCAACAGGTACATACATCTAAGCCTACAAATAAGCCCTTCTGTGTATAGTGGGCAGGGATAAAGCCAAGCAAAACTAATGGAAATTACCATTGCAAACATCCCAAACACCTTCAGAAATGGTGGGTTGTAAACAAAGAAATGACAGCAAAACCACCATAAGAGCCTTCCAGGAAAGCAAATCAGGCTCTCTGCTTCTCAGGGGTAGGGCCTGGTCTCCAGGAGATGGTCTTTTGAAACAAGCCACCGTGCAGAAGTAATTAACATCTAAATTTCCCACACTTCACCATGAGACACTTGACTTACATTTTATTCTCTTGAGTTTGAGATGTGTGAGGCCTGCAGTGACTGGACCTGCCCTGCCTTGGCTGTCTCAGTCCAGTTTGGTTTGCTCAGATGCTCGTTCGCCCCTCCAGAAAACTCAAAATGGCTTAGAAAGCTTGGTGAAGTTTTCATGTTTTTCACAACCATCAAGGATCAAATTAGAGATGAGTCATTAAACAAGAGTGTATTATTTGTATGCTTATGCAGTAGAATTGTACACATATCTCTGTAATGAGCCATCAGCACCCCAAATTACAGCAGTAACCGCTGTTAAATGGAGGACATCGCTCTGATCCAATCATGTATTCACACAATTGCATTCCTTCTTGCTTAAATTTCAGAGCTTGCTGTCCAGATGGGCCTTGTTGGGCACCTAATTAGTAGTTAATCAAAAGCTCCTGCTGCTTCACAGCCCTCCTGGCATCCTAGCTGTTCCTCACGTGTTCCGTGACTACGTGGAGATGAAAGCACAGGAGCTGAAGTAGATGCTCTATCTCCTTTATGCATCTGCCATAGCTAAAACAGCTTCCAAAATAAACTCAGCTCAGGATGCATTGGTTATCTGACTTCTGTGTACTGAACAAAGTGGGTCTTGCAACGTGTGAGTGAAAATGCAGCCCAGTGCTCAGGGCAGCGAGAGGCAGCGTTGTGTATTCCAAGATTAACTCACTGTTTTCTCTTTCCTTTCCAGATTTTGGCAATAATTTCCATCATGTTCATTGTACTATCCACAATTGCCTTGTCCCTTAATACGCTTCCTGAACTACAAGGTGTGGATGAGTTTGGGCAGACCACAGATAACCCCCAGCTGGCCCACGTGGAAGCGGTGTGCATCGCCTGGTTCACAATGGAATACCTCCTGCGCTTCCTCTCCTCCCCCAAGAAATGGAAGTTTTTCAAAGGCCCGCTCAATGCTATAGATTTGCTGGCTATCTTACCCTACTATGTTACTATCTTCCTCACAGAATCCAATAAAAGTGTACTGCAGTTCCAAAATGTACGAAGAGTGGTCCAAATATTTCGGATTATGAGGATACTCCGGATCCTAAAACTCGCCCGGCACTCAACGGGTTTACAGTCCTTGGGGTTTACACTGAGGAGGAGTTACAATGAACTTGGGTTACTCATCTTATTTCTGGCTATGGGCATTATGATCTTCTCCAGTTTAGTGTTTTTTGCAGAAAAGGATGAGGATGATACAAAATTCAAGAGCATCCCAGCCTCTTTCTGGTGGGCAACAATCACCATGACAACAGTAGGCTATGGAGACATTTACCCCAAAACTCTTTTGGGTAAAATAGTAGGAGGACTGTGCTGCATCGCTGGTGTGCTGGTGATAGCTCTTCCCATCCCCATTATTGTCAATAACTTCTCCGAGTTCTACAAAGAGCAGAAGAGGCAGGAGAAAGCCATTAAGCGCAGGGAAGCTCTCGAGAGAGCTAAAAGAAATGGCAGCATTGTTTCCATGAACATGAAGGATGCATTTGCCCGCAGCATAGAACTCATGGACATTGTGGTTGAAAAGAATGGAGAGAGCATAGCCAAAAAGGATAAAGTTCAGGACAATCATTTATCTCCGAGCAAATGGAAATGGACTAAGAGAACCCTCTCTGAAACTAGTTCTAGTAAATCTTTTGAAACTAAGGAACAAGGATCCCCAGAAAAAGCCAGGTCGTCTTCAAGTCCCCAACACCTGAATGTCCAACAGCTCGAGGACATGTACAACAAAATGGCAAAGACTCAGTCCCAGCCAAACCTTATCACTAAGGAGTCGGGTCAAGCCGGAAAGCAAAAGGAAGAGCTGGAAATGGAAGCGCTTCCCGGCCCCATGGTGCCGCTGCTGGCGACACGCACGGACGGCATCGTGGACATGAGGAGCATGTCCAGCATCGACAGCTTCATCAGCTGCGCCGCCGAGTTCCCCGAGGCCGCGCGCTTCTCGCACAGCCCGCTCAGCGCCCTGCCCTGCGCCAGCCTGCCCCAGGAGCACGGCCGGGCCCCGGGCAGCGCCGCCCGCTACGCGGAAATCAACCCCGGCTCCGACAGCGGCCACCGCTCTGCTTTCTTCATCGACAGTCCCAAAAGCTCCGTAAAGGCCAGTAACCCTCTAAAACTCAGATCGCTGAAAGTCAACTTCATGGAGGAGGACACCAGCACCTTAGTACCAGCATCAAATGTCCTGAGAACATACCCAGACCTTCTCAAGAGCCGGGGAGCCGCTGCTGCTGCCACAGACACTTCCCTGCTCTCTGACAGGTCTCTCATGAGCCCAGAAACCTCCATCTACACAACGGCGAGTGCGAGAACGCCCCCAAAGTCACCGGAGTCCCAGGCAGCCATAGCCTTCAACTTCCACGATGCTGGGATACACAAATACATAGATGCTGACACGGATGATGAAGGTCAGCTGATGTATGATTCGAGTCCTCCTGGAAACGTGAGTCCCAAGTACAGTGTTGCAAACAGTGGCTATCTAAAGCAAAAGGACCATGTTTATAGAACAGAGAAGAATCATCTAGAAGCTGCTGCTTTACCCACCTCCCCTAAGCTGATAGGGCAGAACTGCATTTACTCTATGGAAGGTATCACTGGAAGAACCCAGGGCAATCAGGAGACTGTCAGACTAGAAAATCACATTTCCCCAGAAGTCCATGTATTACCAGGCAGCGGAGGACATGCTAACACACATGATCAAAGCATCTGAGGTGGGGTCTGAGAGAACTTTCTGAGAGTTTAAAGGAATATCTTCACAGTCAACACAAACAAAAGAGCTTCTGCATGGCATGAACTTGGCTGAAACAAGCCACCTGTTTCTAAAAGTCTGGGGGAGGTCCAGTGTGGGTTTGTGAAAATGTCCTTCTCTGAAACAACTCTAAAGACATTGCCCACATCGGTCAAAAAAATGATTGCAAATCATGATCACACATTGATCTCCTTTCATGTTGTCCAGTGAAGCCAATGTGACCAAATATCCATCCATTCCCCTTGAACGCTAGAGCTCCTTTTGGAAATATTAACATCTGATTTGCATTAGTTCCATAAAGGATGCCAAGGCAGCCAGATTTGAACTCTGGAATAAATTGCTGGGGTTGGTATAAAGCTTTCAAAAACACAATGCTCACTGCTTCAGGGCAGCTGTTCCCCATCTACAGCTTTCTCTGATGGATATTATGTTTAAAGGTAACAGGGAACACTCGCATTATCGGAAAATCCAAGTGAAAAGCATTTGAAACAAATAACGGTCTAGAGAAACCAATTCTTAAAATGCTCTTTGTGTGTTTAACAACCTGATATCCTGTAGGACCTGATGCTTTCTTTTGAGATATCAGCAGGGTGAGTTGCACCACTTGTATCTAATTCCAAACACGCCCTAGGACACAGTGAGACTCGCGCTTACCCTCTGCCGGGAGGCGGAGGAGCCGTGCAGAAGCGGGATGAGCCGGGGCAGCGCGGCGAGAGCCCGGCGGCTCTGCCCGGCCCTGCCCTG
>VWZP01010387.1:216536-248859 GCA_013396995.1 Dicaeum eximium | reverse complement strand
TGTGTGTGTGTATCTCACTCCTTTCCAGGGGAACACCCTGCCCATCTCCAGATCACGGGGCTCAGGGGGCTCTGTTCAAACTCAGGGCTTTGCAGCTACAGAGGTTTCAAGGAGCAGCACAAGGCTCAGCTGGCCAAGCAAAGGCCAAAGCTGGAACACACAGCTCAAAGGGTCCCAGCACTCAGTACCTGGCAAAGGGACAGGTACCAGGGACAGGGAACAAGGCTTGCCTGTGGAGGGAGGGATGCACCAGGGTGGGAACACCCCAGGCTGGACTGAACTTAGAAAATACACAGCTTGCCATTTGTTGCTAATGTTTTAAGGAGCCCAGTCTCTCTGTGCTAGCCAGACCCAGAACTGCCATTTCCAGGTTCACTCAGGGGTGAGGCAGTTGCAGCTGGTAAGAGAACAGGATACTTTTTGTGACTGCATTATGAAGCTTCTTCCCTTCAAATTCCACCTCTAAAACATCTTTTGTGGCCAGTGCAGACCGTGTTATCACTGGGTGAATGTGCTGGCCCTGGCAATCTGCCCCAGACACAGGCAGCACAATGCCAACCTTTTGGAAACCTTTTTAATCTCCCAGTTGTCATCAGGCCCAGCCCCTGCGGCCACTATTGAGTGTATTTTAACAGGTGTGTTATTGCCAGGGGAAAGCAGCTCCCAGAGATACTGCAACCACCAGGGAGCAGGAGATTGCTCACGTGGGTCTGTGTTACCACACAGAGCTGACTGACTGACTAATAAACCTTTTGCTGAAGAAATGAAATTATTTCAAGTCACCACCAAAATCTGCATCTTGTGAGCTGAATAAAATTACAGGATCATTTGCTAATGACTTCTGAAAAGACTTCCCTGTATTTAACTGTGACTAGCCTGACATTTGACTTTCTTTATCAGAAAAATCTATCAAGATCAAGTGATCCACAGCAGAGAATAATTACCATAGCACACATGAAAGAAGTACTTACACCATGAAACTAAAGACTGATGTTTTGAAAGCCAGCTAAAGCAATGGATAGAAAACATCACTGGAAAAAAGAGAATCTTTATCTTCACTTCCAGTTTCAAAAAGCTCTAGTTTCAAGATATTATTCTCATCCATTCGTTTTCTGCTGAGAAAAATTAACTATGTATTGATTGTAACACTTCAAGTGCTGTAACCTACCAATATGCTGCAACCTAAAAACATGAAAGCTTGTGTGCCAGCTTAATTTAGTAAGAAAAATCCAAACAGATTCAATTATGTCTCTCCCACAATAAAAATAAAAATTAAATTAAATTAAAAAAAAAACTAAAAACAGAGGAAAATTTGTACAGTCTGAGTTTTAAGGACTCCTGGAGAAGGTGATAGCAGGCTGGGCACTGCTGTATTACTCCCAAATAACTCTGCATGGAATCTCAGCACACTGTCCCTGTCTGCAGAGCTGGCTTTCCAGCCTCCAAGGTCTTTCCAGCTTCCAGGGCTGTTTTCACAGCTCACAGTGTGTGAGCCTGCACAACACCAATACTCCAGGACTCACCAGGAATAACCATAACCCCCAGCCAAGCAGTGACCCTGCCTTTACTGCAAGCTGTAATTCTGAGATTCCAGCCCCCTCCCGGTCTCTCCCAGGCACATCCCCAGCACCCCCCATTCCTGTGTGTCCTCACCCTCCTCTGCTCCTCCTCTGCATCAGCAAACAGCTTGCGGATGTTGGCCTCGGACTCTCCCACGTATTTGTTGAGGATTTCGGGCCCGTTGACCACCTTGGGCTCCCTGGCATTGAGCATCTTGCCGATCTGCCGCGCCATCAGCGTCTTCCCGCAGCCCGGGGGCCCGTAGAGCAGGATGCCCTTCACGTGCTTGCAGCCTGCAAGGACAGGGACAGGTGAGAGGGGATGGGGACAGGCAGAGCACCGAGGGGGGCACTTCTCCAGGGAGCTCCAGAGATGGGCCTGGGCTCTGCTCGGTGCCTCTGGCTGAGGAATTCCAGCACAGGTTGGATCAGCGTGGTTGCAAAGATGTGCCAAGGAAAAACAACCTCTAGAACAGCTCAAGTGCTCTCCAGCCATCAGCCACAATGAGCTGTAGCTCCTGGCAGGAACACACAGCACCAGAGATCCCTTGGGAAAGGTGGGAATAACATAATTCTCACCAAGAGGAGGTTCTAGGGATGCTGCTCGTCCCCAGGGAGAGAGGGGCTGCAGATACTGTTTTTTACACCCTGCACACCAAGCAAAGCAGACATGGGTCAAACACTCATCTGATTCTTGAAAGAGAAAATGAGGAATATTGTGTGATAACACCAAACTTTTTACTCCTGCACTGGGCTTTGGTCAGTCCCGAATCACACATCCAGTTCTGGCTGCAAGTTCATTGAATAAATATTGAGAACACGGAAAGAAAACTTCCAAGAACCACCAGAACCATCAGCCCAAAATCCTTGATCTGTAATTAGAAATACCTGAAATATTAAAATTTGTTCAAATAACAGGACTTTGGACATTCTGTATGAGAATTTAAATTCTCTCCTGTAGGGAAAGAGAGGATGCAACTGCTGCAAGCTGAGGCTGGACACAGCAGCTGCATCAGGGAAAGCCTCAGAGGAGAGAGGGGACACGGGCTAGTGGTGGCCTCAGGAGTGCTGGGGGAATGGTGGGACTCAGAGGGTTTTTCCCATTTTTAATGAATATATGAAAATCTATTTTTTACTCCATTCTTGCAGATTGATTTCTTTAAGAATGCAACCCACCCAACAAGAGCCCTGCAGTGCTTGGGATGCACATTACAAGCAAAATCAAAAAAAGGCAGCAAACTGATGGCCCCAAGCTCAGACTGAGGGGACCTGAGCTCAGTTTCTGCCAGGCTTAAGGAGCTTGAGCACATGGAGCTGTCTGTCACCCCACAGGATGACTTCCCTCCTTGTTTCTGGCTTGTCTCAGCTCCATGGTAACCTCACCCCATCCCACAGAGCTGCTCAGACTTCAGGGCAATTCTGCCTGTAAAGGACAAACACTTACCCCTTTTATCACCTTCCCAAAACTCTGCTGTGATTTCACTTACTCCTGAAGGTTGTGGCAATGAAGAATTTATTTCAGTCTGAGTAACTGCTCAATATAACTTAATTTCTGTGACCCTCACAGCTCTCTTCCCTCTCTCTCTGGCTGTTCATTCACTGCAGTGAAGTTCCAGGAGGACACTGCCATGAGGAGCAGCTGATCCCTCCCAAACCCCAGAGAGCAGCAGTGCTGCACTGGGTAAGCCCAGCAATAAAGCTGAGAGATCCTGCTGGGCCTCTCTGCAGATAAAAAATTTACTACAGAAATCAAGAGCTGTGGCTAAGAACTCCTGAGTCAGCATTGAGGCATCTGCAAGTCAAAAGCATAAACAATATAAACTGGCAGCAAAGACAAATTTCACAGGGGAGGGAGTCAGGCACAGATAAATTAAAAGCTCTTCCTGTCAAATCCCTGTCATGAGGACATTGTTACCGTGGGGGAACACGATCTCCTTTGTAACCAAACTGCACCAGGCAGGATGGTGCTGCCAAGTGATCTCTGCAGTGAAATCCCAGCACAGCAATGCTCCAACAGCTCCTAGGCTCCAGCACGAGGCCACCAAAGGGCTACAGAGGCCACCAAAGGGCTCAGGCAGGTCAGGGCTCTGTTCCCAGCCCAGCGAGGCAGGACCATGCTACCAGAGGGAGTGGCTGTGCCAGGGTGTTCACAACACAAAAACCAACAGCCCGGGCCTGGTTTGTTGTTTGGTTTTCTTCTAAGTCCTATGAGAAGAGGCTGGGTGGGCTCAGCCTGGAGAAAAGGAGGCTCAGGGGGCCCTTGTGGCTCTGCACAGCTCCTGACAGGAGGGGACAGCCGGGGGGGTCGGGCTCTGCTCCCAGGGAACAGGGACAGGAGGAGAGGGAACAGCCTCAGGCTGGGCCAGGGTAGGGGCAGGCTGGACATCAGCAGGAATTTCCCCATGGAAAGGGTGGTCAGGCCTTGGAAGGAGCTGCCCAGGGAGGTTTGGAGTCCCCATCCCTGGAGGTGTCCAAGGAACATGGCACTCCATGCTCTGGGCTGGCGACAAGCCAGGGATCAGGCACAGGGTGGACTCGATGGTCTTGGAAGTCTTTTCCAATCTTAATGATTCTGGGATTCCTGCAACTCTCAATCTCTCTCCTAGAAGAAGTAGAACTGAGTTATATCCCCTAGAAGCTTCTCTTCCTCAGCACAAAAAATCTGAACTTCCTGAAAAGTGCAAACATTCCCCTCTCTGCATGAGCTGCCTTGGCCACCGCAGAGGGCTCAGCCCGAAACACCCCACAGCCAGAATTTCATCTCCCACAGTGGGAGTGGAACACAAAACACAAATTGGCTTGGACAAGTCTGCTTAGAAACTTCCTAGAATGTTCACCTTCTTCCTGTTCAAGGGAAAAGGAAAGGAATCCTGGAATACTCTGAGTGGGAAGGTACCCACAGGGATCATCCAGCCCTGCACAGACACCCCAACAATCCCACCCTGTGCATCCCTGGCAGTGCTGTCCAAACACTCCTGGAGCTCTGGCAGCCTCGGGGCCAGGACCATTCCCTGGGGAGCCTGGGCAGTGCCCAGCACCCTCGAGGGGAAGAACCTTTCCCTGACACCCAACCAAACCCTCCCCTGGCACAGCTCCAGTCGAACCCTTGGGTTGGAGTCTTCCTCAGAGAAATCCCAGCTCTGAGCCCAGCAGGTTCCCTGAGACAATCCCCCAGCCTTACCCAGATGAGCTCAGCCTATGCTGGACAATCCATGCTCCCCCTCCCTGAACCCTGAGGACATCACTGACCACCTGCTGCAAGACTTAGTTGCCACTGAATGGACAACATTGAGAGCAGGGTCTGAGTCAGGTGGCAGAACATTCCTGAACCCAAAGCAATTAGTTCCTCTTCAAATAAAACTGCCACAAGCAACTCCAGCAGACATTTCCCTTTACAGCCACATTCACCTGGCTAAAATCAAAGTTTTAAGGACAAGCAGGACTTTATTAAAATAGGCAGGTGATGACAAATCACAAATGTTACCTCTCAAATCACAGTGGGATCCTCTGCACCACACAGGAATTTTGATTAAGTTTATCTCCCCTTTGCTGATTTCACCAATGTGGCCCAAATGTCAATACTATTATGAGAATCTCTCTAAACACAAATTACAGCTGTGCAGACATCTCCAACCAGTTCAGCTCATCATTTGATGAGCTCCCAAAAAAGGTCATTGCTGTAACCTGATCCTTAAATTATGCCATTCAATGACAGTTAGAGGCTCAATAGGGATATTAACAGGAACTCAAACATACAAATATGAGAAACAAAATATGAGGGAAAATTCATTAAAACTGCTGAGAATGGGAGAGTTACTGGTGTTATCAATAGAAGTCAAACTCTGTTTTGACCTAGAACATCACCTGCCCAAAGACAAGATAAAGTTTATTTGTTCAATTCTCCCTCTTCGATTTATTTGAGAGATGAGAAGAACTGATTTAGTACAACAGGGATTTTCTACTTGGGAGTGTAATTCCCCTTTTAATTAAAATCAAAGCATTCTGGTGTGATTGGATCACTCAGATGCACCACCAGGAACCTGCATGGATGGCAAGGCCCCAGCACAGCAGGGAGATGTTTATCTCTGCACATTCATCTTGGGGCAGGTTACAGGAAGTTCAGGGTTCCCAGACTTCACCTGCCATGCAGGCAAAATTTCCCTAGAAGTAGAGCTGGATGGAATTTCCCTCTCCTCTCCTGCTGTAAGCTCAGACTCCTGTTAATCTTCCCATGGGGCTGATAATCCACCATGGGGTTAGACTGAAGGAACTGGTGTCTACTTTGAATTCAAAGCTGGAGCAGGGAAAGGGCCACACCTGAAGCAGAATTTTTATTTTCTCAGTTGCCAGAGTTTTGATTTATCAAATCCTTTGCCGCTGGAAAGAGAAGGCAAAGTAAAGTTCTCCATGGAGCTTTGGAAACGGATTCCTCACCACATCCCACTGGCTCTGAGCAGTTCAGTGCACACTATCAGGAGGCAATAATGAGATTTATGACAAGGGCATTTCTCCATTTCTGTGGGCATGTGCTAGAAATGAAAATAAATCAGTGTCTCAGAGAGAGGCTTCCAACAGAATGCCTTTGGCTACAAAAACAGAATCAGGACATTTAGGAAAAGGGATTTTAGTAAGAGTATAAACAAACAAAACCAAGCACTAAGGGAAGTCAGCACAGTAGCAAAGAGTAAATGTCTCTGAACAGAGCTGCAGAAACATCCCTAATTGCAGGGGCAGGTTCTGTGGGAAGCTGAGCACAGCCAGGATGTTCACAGCCCCATCCCACCTGGATGCAGTAGCACAAATCCCACCAGCATTCCCTGCTTTCTGGGATAAAGCTGGGTCATTCCCATCTGCCTAGAAAGGCAACATGCTGGGATTTGGGAATGCCTGGTGAACACTTCCTGCCTTGTCAACACATACAGACACCCCAGGGGCACAGGGACAGCTCAGGGCTCCCAGCTGGGGACAAACTGGGGGTGCCAGACCAGGGTGATGCCACCAACCAACACTCCTGCAGCCACCTGGAGCAGGAGCAAAGCCCTCAGCACCCACTGATGGCTCTGGCCATCCATGCAGAAATTCCCTGCTGCAGGTTTGGTGTAAAGCCCCTTCCTCTCCCTCCAAACCATCTGCCACATTCCCATTTCCACATTCCTGTGTTAAAAAGGAATCATTTTCTTTGGAGACTGTGCAGAATTTGGAAGCCCCCTCTCTCACACCCCTTCCAGGACTGAAGTCCTTCAAGTCAGTTCATTCTGTGTCCAGAAGCTTTCCTGTCCCCCCACCCTGATACCCTCCTCCAAAGTTTTTTCCAGTTGTACTACATCCCTTTTGATACAAAGGCTGCATCCAGCAACCCAACACATGAACAAGTCACACACCAGCTCCTTCGCTTTCTTCCCCATCCCTGGGGGACACCAAAGTCAACCTCTGCTTCTAAGAAGGGGAGACAAGTGACAGATGTCAGGGATTTCTTCACTGTTCTCTCCAAAAGAAGAGTTCAGTGTCCAGACTCAGCCTGGTTGGCCCTGGATCCAGGTGCCTCAGGGTGAGCAGAGCACTTCAGGTTAAATCCCAGTAGGAGGAGAAGAGCAAGAAAGCACTGGTCCATCCTCAGCAAGGAAGAAGAGTTAACAACAGCAAATGCTGAGTTCAAGCTGTTAAATACTTATTTACACCAGTGAAGACTTGACATTTTCTGTGACAGCTGATATTAATAAAAGTGACAAATGGGTAGGAACAAGAAACAGAAGCAGAAAAAGAACAAGAGACACAAGAGCCCACAACTGTTGGATTCTGGCAGATCACTTGGACATGAACTTCACCCAAGAGAACTCAGAGTGGGTGAAATCATCTCAAAGTCAGTGAGAACCTGAACAGGGTGGGTGAGAAACCAGGGGGAAGATGGTGAATGTCATCCCTGATGTTACAAAGGGAAAACGGAGAGAACTGTGGGGTTGGACTAAATTGAGAGGTCCCTTTCAACCTCAGCGGTTTTCTGATTGTGTTGTACAGACCTAGCACTAACCTGATGGCTGGAAAATTCTGAGATAATGTCTTTTGAAGAAGGTAGAAGAAAACAAGACTACAAGAAGTAGGCAGAACAACTTTATTAGGCCAGTCTGAGAAAATTTCCCTCCAGGAAAACATGGGGGTCCCACACAGAGGATTTGAGGAAACAAAGAAAGCAAGAGAGGGACATTCAGACTTCCCTAAAGATATAAATACATGTTAGACATCCTCCTAGACATGCAGGAAAAGCACAGGCTGAATGAAGTTAGAGCTGGATGAAAAGTAGATTAAACCCCCACAAACTTTAAAGCACAGTGAGAAATGATCCATCCTGAATTTAGTGGCATGTGGTGCCTGGGAGATGGAACAGAACAGAATGCTCCAATTAAATCTGCACACTGCAAAGCCAAGAGCTACAAACACACAGCCAGGCAGGATTAAAATCATCTGAAATCCATGTAACCTGATGCACGAGTTTCTAATTGGGGAGGAATAATGAACTGCATGTTGCAAAACAACAAAAAAAAAATCATCCCAGTGAGGATTCTACCCAGGCGCAGACAGTGAGGCACAGCCAGAACCTGCTGATCCAGCATGAATCCATGTTTTGGGTTGGGCACCACAGTCCTGAGCAGGGAAGGGAGGCCAAGGAAGGAGAAATAATGCTGAGTGATGTAGAGGTTATGAGAAATGGCCTCAGAATGCCAGAGCTGGCCTGGAGAATGCTGGAGAGACAGGACCAGACTGGATGAAAGGCTGAGAGCAGCACCCAGCACTGGGACACACTGCCCAGCAGGGCCTGGCATTCCCAGCACCCCAACTAAAGTTAGACATGCCTGACACTGATTTTTCATTAAAATGACCCTATTTTGAGAATAGCTGGGTGAGAATCTTTCCATCATTATTCTTCCCTTACGGTATCTGAGTACTTTGAGAACATTAATGCATTAATTTTTAAGGCAGCTTAACAGACAAGCTTCCACTTCAGACAGAATCTGAGGAAGAAAATAATCTGAGTGTCTGCTCATTTCAATGTTCTCCTTGTGTTCTGTTGATACTTCACTTCTCCATCATGAGCTGGACTTCAAAATTACAGAACTCTGAGACCAACTGATCCCAAGAGGGCTGGGCAAGAGCACAGGTTAAGATGGTTCCCAGGAAACAGAAACCACCTTCAAAAAGTCTGGTTTAGTTTATTTGTGGTAGCAGCAGAGGATGGGGAATTTGGGTTCCATTTCAGTCTCTCAGAAGGAACGTGACCTGTAACACCAAACATTTCTATACCTATCATTAAACCATAACAACATGTCCATACAGAATTTGCTCTTTGAGGCCTCTACAACAATTAATGTGCCCCAAGAGTCAGAGAAATCCTTTCTCTGCTGCAAGTCACGACTCTGTTTCAAAGCTTGGGGACACCAGTGTTCTTAAACAAGCAAAAGAGGGTCAGCACAAGTGTTTTGTTTTCAAGTCTGAGAAGGGACTTTACAGTTTTGTTGCAACTTACAGCTCCAGGCACCAAATATCAAAAGTGTTGTTTCAAGTGGCTAAATATCTGTTGGAGTCAGGGGAAAAGAAAAAACAACAAGAAGAGTGAACAGTGTTCTAGGCAAGAGCACAAGCTACTGAATGAACTGGTTTTAAAGTCCCAGCAGAAAAACCAGCATTCACCACGGATTGGAAGAAAACATAACATTTGTCAAATAAACAGAGAAGCTTTAGCTGGAGCAAGAGGATGCTCTGAACTGCAGCAGAGAGTAACCAAAGCCAGACTCCCTTCACCACAGAGTGACACAGCTTTACTGTGAGCTGGATGGCACAGACATCCTGAAAGGGCTTGAAAAGGAGGAGGATTCCCTGGAAACAGGGCTGTGAAGGGCTGTCCCTCAGGGAGAATGTGACTGCTATCTCCCTCCACCAGTGCCCCAAGGTGTGAAGTTCCTTGCTCAGAAGTGTCATTCCTATGAGTGAGGCACCAAAATGTTTCCAGACAACTTCCTCAAACCCCATCCAGGTAAGGATGTCATTCCATTTGGCAGCCACAAGATTTTCAGGACTCAAGCTCAGTCAATCTTCCCTGTGAGGGTGGGGCCCTGGCACAGGGTGCCCAGAGCAGCTGTGGCTGCCCCTGGATCCCTGGCAGTGCCCAAGGCCAGGCTGGACAGGGCTTGGAGCAGCCTGGTGTGGCACCCCCCGAGGCCATGCCACGCCTCTGGGGGGATGGCCACATAGTTTAGATACAGCGGGGTCCAACCCCTTGTGGGCGGAGAGCTCACGCCCGTCATGACAAGCTTCTAGAGAGTTCTGCAACATTTGTTTCCTTATAGGTTGTGTTACTTGTCAGTTATGTCTCATGCCTTTTGATTTGTTATCCTGAGTTAGCCACTCCTTTCTTGTCGTTTTCTATTGGTTGATGCTTTACTTTAAATACCCTTCACCCTCTGGTGAAGGGGCCATTTTGCCACTCTCTCACGAGGTGTGCAGGTGGCTCCTCGCCAGGCGTGTGTCCCTTTCTGCAATAAACCAGCAGAGAATATACACAGCTTGGCTCCTCTCCTCTCATTGCTGCGGCGGCGGTCATCACCCAACGACATCGTGGTGAGCTCGGGCCTGGGACCGCGCACCCCAGGCTCGTGCTCCACCGACCCCACTCTAGTCGCGCCTTCGTGGGTTCTCCCCCGCGCGCCCGGTTGGCGCGTCAACACCCGCGAGGGACCGCGACAGCCTGGGGCAGTGAAAGGTGTCCCTGCCATGGCAGGGGTGGCACTGGGTGGGCTTTAAGGTCCCTCCCAACCCAAACCATCCTGGGATTTTGTCACATCACACCAACCAGGGAGCTGATCTAGCAGAATCCTGACCCTATAAACTGTCTTTATTAATAGTATTTTTTGCTGCCAACTGTATTAGCTCCCTACACAGCCATGCAAGCCCAAAGCCATCAGAGCAGGGCTGGGACATCCACAGCAAACTGCCCCTTCCAGGCCAGGAGGGAGCCTGGGCAGGGTTAGTGCCCAGCTGGGGCTGATCTAACACTTCTGCTCTGGATAAACCAAGGCTTGTACCACCAGAGCAGCATTTCCCCCTGGATGATAGGGTTAGCTAACATTGATTTATGTGCTACAAACCCAGAACATTCCTTGGAAGTCAGATAAACCACACACAAATTGCAAGTAATGCTGGAAGGGTCTATAGAGCCTCTGTGTAGTTATGGACAGAAATATTTATTGCATTTGGCGTGGAAGCTGCAGTCTGGGAGCACCGGGCAAAGAACACAACTGGGTGAGCACTGCAGCACCAGGGAGCAAGCAAATTCCATCTTTTCCTTTCCTAATAAATTATTCACAAAGGTGAACAGCTGTCACACTGACATTTCAGATCTGAAATATAGTTAAGAGCAAGTTATAACTAAGGCAAAGAAAATGAATGTCAGAAAGTTTTTGTTTTTTCAAATTTCAGATAAGCTCTTTAGCCTTGGGGTTAATCAGAGCTCAGGAGCTCTGCTTCCAGTCCAACTTCTTCCCTGAAAAATGTCTCTTTGTGCAGTCTGGGTGTAAACATGCACAGTAAGGGTATTTGTATTTAATGTAATTTAATGGGGCACACCTTTAATTCATTGCCCAGGGTAATCCAAATAGCAGTGGCCTTCACAGAATCTTTGTCTTCCTTTATTAAACAACACCAATTATATTTTACCTTCATATGTGGTCCCAGCCAAGGACTCTGTACTGCAGCCAGGGAATCAGAGAATCACAGAGTGCCTTGGGCTGGAAGGAATCTCAAAGCCCCTCCAGTGCCACCCCTGCCATGGCAGGGACACCTTCCCCTGTCCCAGTGTGCTCCGAGCCCCGTCCAACCTGGCCTTGGGCACTGCCAGGGATCCAGGGGCAGTCACAGCTGCTCTGGGCAACCTGTGACAGGGCCTGCCCACCCTCACAGCAAAGAATTTCTTCCCAATATCTAACCCAAATCTCTCCTCTGTTAGTTTAAAACCACTCCCATTCTTGTCCAGTCATTACCTGTCCATGTAAAAAATCACTCTCCTCGTTTTATAAGCCCCCTTTAGGCACTGGAAGGGGCTCTAAGATCTTCCTGGAGTCTTCTCTTCTGCAGGCTGAACAGCCCCAGCTCTCCCAGCCTGGCACCATGGGAAGACTTCATGAATACACACAATAGCTGCTTCAAAAGGTAAAAATATTGCAAGTGCAGGAGGCTGGCTGTTGTTACCCGAGTGATATAGGGGACAGACGAAGATGACATATGGACTCCATGATTCAGAAGGCACAAAAGGCATTTATTAATAGAAAATCACACTCCTATAGAAAGCATTGTGAACCTAAGACCTGATTGGTCTTTAGGAAACTTCTCTCACACTGTTGGTCAAACAGGGAACAACTCCTCCTTGTAAACATCTTTCACAACACCAGGTGCAAGGGATAAGATAATAATTGTTTTAATTCCCTTCTCTAAGTTTCCCAGGCCAAGCCTGGGAGAAACTCTCTCTCTGTCACCAGAGAGTGAGAATATCCACAGGCTGTCAGCAACAGTGCTGAGCTGGACACCAGTGCCCCTGGGTAAAAGCTGTTCTTTCCACAGCCAGCACCATTGCTCTTATTTCTTCTCTCTGCAGAGCAGTTAAATATTTAACAAATTCAAGCATTTTATGTTCTCAAGCAGAAGCAGAGAAGTTGTATCTTGCTCACAGCCACAAAATCCATGAGACACAAGAGCATTCCCCCAAAGGCCTCAGCTCTCAGATCAACAAGAATTAAAAGGCAGGAGAGAGAGAATCAGGCAGTGGCTGGATCAGCCCTGGGGTTTCTCCATAGTTCCTCCATACGTGTCCAAATCCCCAAGAAAAGACTGAAGGCACATCCCAGGGAAGTTTACTTTGCATCAATTCCACAGGCACTGGAAGTGGACACCCTCCACACACCCCCGCACAAACAGGATGTATCTCCTGATGGAAATCTGTTTTGTAATCAAAATCTTGATTGCTTCATTTGTGGGGAAAGGGAAGGTGGATCAGAAACATAAACATACACAGAAATTGTAGAGCTATGGATTCCAAGTACAAATATGAACCCACACAGATTATATTCCGAGAACAAGGAGCAGCCAGAACATCTCCAGCCACGTTCTGTGACAGAACCAGACACCTGCAGCTGCACACTGCTTACTAAAAATTAAACCCTGCACCATTTATCTGCCTGCCAGCACATGTTTACCAAGAACTGGGACTGCCTTTCCTTCCCTTGACCCAAAAAGAGAAGTTATATTTAGGATCTGTGCTTTTATTTCACAGACTCCAGGATGTGCCATGGCCTGTGCATCCTGCCAGCATTTCAAACCTGACCAGCAGAACTCACACCCCATGCTGGGTTTACTGGGCTCAGGCTGGGGGAGGACAGGGCTCCTGGTGCAGCTGCCAGGAGAACTGAGATGTAAAAGAGATTATGGCAGGAGCATTAAGACAAAATTTCCTCTGAGCTGCAAGGACAGATCATGGCCAGGCAGTCAGGAACAGGAGCAGTGTCACTGCTATGGATAAATGAAGCATTCAAGGAGGGAGGGTTTCACAGAACCATGGAATGGTTTGGGTTGGAAGAGACCTAAAGCCCATCTCATTCCAAGCCCCAGCCATGGGCAGGGACACCTTCCACCAGACCAGGCTGCTCAGAGCCCCAGTTTCAGTTCCACCAGAACAGCATCCAGTTAAACCATGTGTCTCACTCTTTCAGACATTCCATGTGCAGGGCTGAGCGTTTGTGTTGGGTTTGTCTCCCTTCCCCAGCCAAGCAAGAAGAGTCCAAAATACATTTGAGAGCACCAGGGGAAGAAGAGGCTGTGTTGGTCTGTTGGATCCCTCAGAAGCTGCTGTGGTACAGCACCACAAGGGTGTCAGCTCTTCCAGCCCTCACACACCAGGGACAGGCCTGCATCCTGTGCCCCAGCCACACTTTCCCAGGTTATACTCACCCATTTGCTCCACAATTTCAGGTGGGAAAACTCGTGAAGCAAAGGCTCTTCGGAAAATATCTGAGAACTCTTTATCCAGGCCTCCAATGCCCATTTTCTCAAAATTCCAGTCGGGGTTGATGATTGACTGCCGGTTCTCCTTGGTCTTTGCTTTACCTGCAAAAGCCAAGAATTGGTTTCAGACACACAGCCCAGCAGAACTGCAGCACACACAGGCACAGACTCCAGAACAGCTCTGCAGGAGGACACACTGTGGCAAGGACACAAGGACAGGACACCAGAGACCCAGCTTGGTAAATGATTCCCAGCCTTCCAACTGCTCAGTTCAGGGGTTTCTCCAGCCAGGTGTTGTTCCTATGTATTGAAGAATCCACAGATTTCTCTGCCACAAATCCACCAGGTGCCCCTGGACCCACATAACCTCAGCACCCAGCTCATGTGGCTGCTGCCAAACCAGTATCCACCCTCTTCCAGGCCACTTGGGATGACAACAGGTTTCTCCTGCATCCTCCTCAGTCCTGCCTTTCCCAGTCCCCACCTGTTCTTCCTTGTGCAGCAGCAGCTGCATGCTGGAACCCTTGTTCCTCTCCATCTTCTCTTCCTCCCACACCCTCTGACAGGCAAATGGACCTGCAGGTGGTGCAGTTTGGTTGTACCTTCAGTACAGGAACAGAATGATGGATACTCTGCTTTGTTCATATCCCTCTATAAGAATATGTGATCATTCTCAGCAGCCACGTTTAACAGCTCCTAACAACAGGGCCCACACTGCACGAGATGGGTGCAGCATTCCCTTGATCCTGCCCAGGATCTGGGCCCACTACAGCCATCAGCTTCACCAGGTTCAGGAGAGCTCTTCCTCCCACACACCATTTACAGTTCTTTGTACTGAATCTCCTCTGCCAATTCCTGCCTCAGTCACTAAGCTCAGTCAGAGCCAGCCTGGGCACCTCATTGCTCCAGCTTTTTCCCAGCTTATTCAATAATTACAATGAGCAGCAAAGGCCCAGCAGAGATTCCCACTGAACTCCACTGACATCAGCTATTTCCTCCTTCCCTTTCATCACTCACTGACTCATGCAAGGACCTTCTCTCCCACAGATCTGTGTTTTGATTCTTTCTTAAGAAACTTTGACAAAGAGCTTTGCTGGAGGAGCTTTGACAATCAGCCCATGTCAGCCCTGCTGCCAGTGCTTTCTGATTCCTGTAATGAACTCCAGTAGGATCACGAGGCAGGACTGCCCTTAGAAAAGACAGGCTGGCCCTTCCCAGTGTATCACCCTTTTCCTCTAATTTAATGCTTTATTACAGTTTCTGTTGGTTTTTTCTGTCCAGACCTCAGGTTCAAAGATCTGCACCTCTCCAAATCGTCTCCAGAATCCCTTGGAAAGGAACAGCACACTGACCACTCAGTCCCCAGATACTGGAGCAATTTGCAGCAAAGTTACACAAAACAATTCCTTTACGACTCAGAAGAACAAAGGCCAGTCCTGGCAAACCACCACAGTTCACTGGCTGTTCCACAACCTCTTCCAGAGCCACTCCAGGTGCAGCCAGGCCCCTGAGCACAGCTCTGCAGCCCTTTAACCACCTCCTTTCCCTGCTGCTGATGAGCCACTGGCATCACAGCCTCACAGAGCTCCCCACTCCCTCTGCAGAGGAGCTCAGCAGTACTCAGAGTGTTCAGGAAGCAGAAAACAAGCACAAATGCTCCTGGAAGGATGCTGCCATGTAGTCTCACCTATAAACAAGCACTGACACTTTTATCAGTCAGATCAACCTTCCACACGGCTTTCAGCATCCTCAGCTACCAGGGAAACACACAGAGATCTAACAACCCAGAGAAAAAGCAAAGACACTGTCAGTTATCCTTAACTACTGCAGAAATGGGATGTTTCCTTAGACTTGGACAGTGCTTTAAGGGTTGGCCCTTGATGGTTTTCCTAATGGGGGCCATTCCCACCTTAGAACACCACAGAATCACAGAGACCACAGAGTCACAGGTGGCTTTGGGTTGGAAGGGACTTTAAAACAAATCCAGTGCCACCCCTTACCATGGGAAGGGACACCATCCACTAGGCCAGGTGGCTCCAAGCCCTGTCCAGCCTGGCCTTGGACACTTCCAGGGATCCAGGGACAGCCACAGCTGCTCTGGGCACCCTGTGCCAGGGCCTGCCCACCCTCACAGGGAACAATTCCTTCCCAATATCCAATCCTAGCAAACAACAAGTGTGCATTTTGCTGCTCTGCTCCACAAGCTCTTCTAAGAGGTATTTCAAGTTCAGCCAGATAATGAATGAGCACCAAAAGTCCAGAAGTACAGCAAACAGCAGCTCTGTGTGAGTTCACCCAGACTCTTTAATCTTGGTCTCAACACATCTGGAATCAATATTTCAATTCCAAGGGCAGCAAAACAAACAAACAGGAACGTGCCTCTGGGTAACATGCCAGGGACAGCCCAGCAGCACTTGGACACAGAGCACCCACAGCCCTGCAGGGAGCACCAAGCCACAATTCCCCTGTGTTTATTATCCCAGTGCTGCACTCCAGCTTCTAGGTCAGACCCCTCAGCCAGGGCTGCTCCTGCTCCCACAGAGCTTGGCCTACACTCCCCCCTTCTGGCTGCACCTCAGCACGGTAAAATCCTTGCAGACTGGATTAAAACCTCTTCCAATGGTTTCATAACACAATTTTATGCTAAACAGAACAAACAGAATTGGCTTTTTAAAAAACTATTACCATTCTTCTCTACTGAAATAATGCAGGCCCTTTACTGAAGGCAGAGTTCAGTGACACTCACTTCACTTTCATCTCCTCTCTCACAATTTAATTATTCAAAACTTTACAATTCCCCAGAGACTAACAAAGCACATTAAGCAGCTCTGTCTCAGATCAATGAGGAGATTCAATGAAGTACCAATTTGACAGAAGTAAATTGAGGCACAAGCTCTTTTGTCTTGTCTGAGAACAGTGAAACAGAATCCCGGGGAAGGATCCCTATTCCCAACCCAGCAGCTCTCCCACAGGACCACTCCTCACAGCCACACGTGCCAAGAGGGAGGTCCCAGGTCATTATATGGCTCTGAATATTGCCCAGCTACAATTCCCCTGCTTGCTGTGACTCAGTGAACAGGGTTATTCCACACTCCCCCCAGCTGTCCTGGCAGCAGAGGGAAAACCAAAGGGGTGTAATCCCACAGCCACAGGTGGGAACTCACTGCCCTGCCCCTGCAAGTTTCATTTGGTGCTATTAACAGCTGTAACCTCATTAGGATGCTTAATTACAGCCATGTACAGCCCAGCCTACAGAGCAGTGTTAGGGTTTCAGCACAGGCTGAGAGTTCAGATCCAAACTCTGATGAGGTGCAAGGTGTGGTCACACAACAGCCTCACATCTCCCCACCGTCTGTGGCCTGGGAAGCAGCTACAGGACACCAAGTCCCAGCCCCAAATGTGGCCCTTTCAGGGCAGCATCAAACCTCAGCCCCTGCCACAAGCTCCTGCAGTGCTGCATGAGCTGAATTCTCCTCTCCTAAGTGGCTGCTACCCTCAGATGGTTTATTCCTGTAACAAGTACCCTCAGCACTGAGCACTTCCAGCCAAGCAGAGCTGTGCTTTGAAGCCTACTGCAAAAATAAACCTCATGGCCCCCTGAGCCCCCTCCCAGCAGCCTACACCTGCCACTCCTGATCTGTGGAACAGCAGCAGCAAGAGGAGGAGTGTCCTTAGCTCGTGGACTCTGGGAGGAAGGAACAAAACAGGGAAGAAAAACAAGAAAAATTAAAATAAAAGTGTCTGTTCAGCCTTGAATCACAGCCAGAGCCACACCACCAGCAAGGGAGGGATCTGCTGAAGGTCAGAAGAGTCACCCACCTCATACCACTGGTAAGCAAAGGAACAGCCAAAGCAATAGCAGGTGTCCCTGCTCCCCAGGAATCCACCCCAGCCCCTTCCCCAGGAAACCCCCACAGTGCCAGGGCACACAGGGGGGCACAAACCCCCACACTTCAGGGAAGGGCCTCACTGCCCACTCTGGGGCCCAGGTCCCACCACTCCAACTGATGGCTCTGTGGAACACCCCAGATCCAGCCCAACCCCTACACCAGTTTCTTTCTAAAGGAATGTGTGGAGGACACACCAATTATTCCCCAATTTCTTTGATGGCCAAGTGTGATATTGTACACAGGGATTTGTTTTGTTGAGGTTTTAGAAACTGTCTCTTTAAATCCCAGTTCCCAGTTGTGTGAAGAAACTCATGGAGGCAGTTACACACAACCCCCTGTGCTGTTCTGCAGCTCTCATGGCCTTCCAAAGAGCAGGACTTTGACATTTTGACAGCACATTTTAAAAAGCTCTCAATTTCCTAATCCCTTCTCTTTTAATTAACTTTAATGGGAGAGCTATAGGCTTGTTACTGTCCCTGAAAACACCCTTCTCTGATGTTTGAGGAGTTAAAGTATTTCAAACAGCTGCTCTCTGCTGGATCTACTGGTCCATTTGGCCTTGCTAGTCTAAGCCTAGGAGTGAAGACAAAAAACAGCCTTGAGGCAATGAAGTCTCCTAGGCCTGAAAAGCAGCAGATCTCAAGCATTATTTCTCTGTGGGTGCAGGAACTCACCAATCAGATTGAGAGAGGAGTTCTCAGCTTTCTCAAAGGCAACTTGACTGTTTCCAAGAACCAAACCAACCTCAATCTGCAAAGGGAAGGGAAAGAAATAATTACATTAATTACCATTAGACTCAGCTTCAGATTGCTTCTGTAGTATCACCAAGTACATTTCAGAAGGCAGGAAAAAGCAGCAAAAGCTCCACTTTTAAAGTCACTGGGAAGAGTGAAAAATACCAACCCCTCCTCTAAAACAAACACCACTGAATGGAGAAGCTCACCAGGTACAACACCCTGGTTTTTAAAAGTTACTGGTTTAGTTCAAACCCAATTATTTTATTTCAGCAAGATCTAGCAAGTAAAGGAGAAAATAAAATCATATCCTTTCTACAGAAGGAAAAATCAAAACTGGACATATCTGGAAGACAAAAAACTCAAGAGAGGCTGTTTCCATAAATTAGTACTTTAAGACCAAAAGACTATTCCTTGTATCCTCCCCAGCTCTGTAGCTTAGTGAAGACTGCACTGAACTGCAAACGATGCTCTTGTCTCCTCTGACCCAGCAGACGAGCCACATGTGTGACTTCTCCAAAGGCAGGTCACCTAAACTGCTCTTGGTAGCATGACCAGGTAGGATTTGCACCTCTGCAGTCCCCAAGGAATGGACAGGAGCTGCTGGGAGCCCACCTTCTGCTTTTTGCTTGTTCCAGACTCCCCTTTGAGAATGCTGGGATCCATGGCTTCCACGTCCTTCACCAACAGTCCAAAAAGTTTGTCATTAAAGCTGAACACCAGCTGTGGAAAGGGAAAACAAATCTGATTAAAAAAAGCTAAAAAGAATTCTGACAAGACTACTAAGATTTGAAGGGAGAGAGGCCTGAAGACTAAGTTAACCACCCAACAACTACCCTGGAGTTTTTTGCCTGTAAAGCTCTGGAGTGGTGCCCATGTGCTCTCCCTGCCCCAATATAAGAGTAACAGACCTAAAGTTGCAGAATATGAAGTCAGCTGCAGAAGCTCAAAGAAAAATTCTCCTTCCAAGAAAATCATCTATCCCCCCCCCTCCACTTCTCCCCAGCTCAATGTTCTATATCATCTGATGACATTTTCCTCTCACTTCAATAATTGGTGCTAGTCACGGAGAACAATTTAGCTCAAAACTTCCAGATCTTTTGCATTTCAGTTTGACAAGGACACTTCAGGAATAGAGCTAATGAGAGACAGGATGAATGTTATGAGAAGTAGGGTCCATCCCACAGAAAACCAGGCTGGGGTTGCAGCCTTGCCTTCCTTTCCTTGAGTTTGTATTTCCAACTGGCTTAAGATTCAGACCCTGCAAGGTGTAAATACTACAGGAGACCAACCTTGACCTGTTTTGAGAACAAGGCCAGGCAGAGGCTATCCCACAGGGCTTTGCAGGGGCTGAAGCCCATCTGCTGCACACCCCTGCAGGCTCAATTACAGGGACATCAGCTTTCCAAGGTCCTCAAGGAAAATACTTCATCCCTGTTTCACTGCTTAAGTCCATAGAGCAGCAATAAGTCATGGAATCCCAGAATAGTTTGGGCTGGAAGGGACCCTAAAGCTCATCCAGTTCCATCCCTGCCATGGGCAGGGACATCTTCCACTATCCCAGGCTGCTCCAAGCCCTGTCCAACCTGGCCTTGGACACTTCCAGAGCAATAAAATACACTGCACTTGGGAGGTCCACTGAGAATTAATTAAACCTGGTGTTTGTCTTGATCTTACAGAAAAGGAGGCAAAAGTGACTTCCCAAAGGATTCCAGGGGTTGCCATGCTCACATCCAACCAGAGAGACCCAAACTCTCCCAAGCCCTGGGATTTTCCTCACAGATTTAGGATAGGGCAGATTCTAAACCCCTCTGTCCATGCTCTCAGTGAAAGTCACAATGGTTTTACTTTACATAAAGACATCCTTCACACAAGGAGCAATTCCTGCCCCTCACCCAGCCTTTGCAGAGCTCTTGGCTCCCTCAGATGGAACCTCACAAGCCTGAATGTGGTGTTTTGGCCCAGGATAGCCTCCAAGCCCCAGAGCAGGCCCACCTGCTGGCCCACGGAGAAGGCCTGGCTGTTGAACTGCTGGATGAACTCTGCAGCCATCTTGTCTGTGTCGTAGGGGTTGGAGTCAATGTTCTTCTTCTGCAGGAAGTCAATCTCAATGGTCATGGTGCCAATGCACTGCTTGGTCTTGTCAAAAGTGTATAAGGAAACTGAAAAAAAACAAAAAACAGCACATTTAAGAACAGCAAGGTCCCCTCAGTGTATTAAACACGTTTGGCAATCCACACCCTTCCCTTGAGAATTTCACTTGGTAAAACTGAATATATTATTTCTCATAGAGACCCTTATTTCCCTTAATCCATGTTCATCTAAAAGGTCAAAAATACAGTAAAATTTCCACTGAAAATCCCTGCATTGCTCTAAAAACTCTTAATAAACCTTTAAAACAGCTCAAACACCACACAGACTTTGGGGGAAGAGGACAATGAAAGCAAATCCAGACATGCTATGTTCCCACATGGCTGTATCTTCACCCAAGGGTTTGGACACATCTCCTGGAAGGCCAAAAGCAGCTTTAAGGGTAGTCTTGCCCAAAGGCAGTGACAAGAGGCCATCACTGGTTTTCTGTGGCAACAGGTTGCCAAGCTTTTCTCCAGATGAGGCAGCAGAAAGTGAATTACTGCACATTCAAATGCAGCAATGCAAGCTGTCAACTCTAAACAAAGCACATCATCAACTGTCCTTCATCCCTGACACTGAGGAAACAGCCCCTGCTCCAGAGGTGTCCTTGGTCCCATCCTCACATGTCCAGGTTTCCTTCAGTAATGCAGAATTTACTGAACAGAAAGCCAAGGGGCAGGGAAGGCACTGCATAGTCACTGCCACCCTGATCTCACAGATGCAGCACAAGAGGCTTCTGAGGGTGCAAAGGGGATGAAAAGGAAAGAGCAGCACAATCCACAGCTCCAGGGACACTGCTCAGTGTGGGTGACCCATGGGCAGGACCTGACAAACAGGCAGGCCCAGCAATCCAGAAAGCAGGCTGCAGCAGAAGCCAATGATCCTCCAGAAGACTGAGGAACATTAAAGGTTTGCTTTGAATCTGGAGAACAAATTCTCCTCTGCCACAGCAGTCATGGCTAAGGATGAAGTAGGAGAAGGGGAATGTTGGAAAGGTGCTTCACTCCATCCATGATTTCCTGTCCAGCCCTTGGCAGCAGAATGGTTCCAGAACAAAGCTGCAGAAGCTGAGGTGGGATGGCAAAAGAAGCCTCCAGCATGGGCTGCTCCAGGACTTGTCTGAGAGCCTGTCTCTTGCTGAAGGTGTTACCAGAAGACACAGCACACACACAAAACATCCTCCCTGGGATGGGCCACCCAGGGAGGAGCTGCCAAAGACAGATCTTCCAGGAAACAGGGATAAAGATGAAAACACTATACAGTTTCCTGATCTACTGCATTGAGTCCTTTCAAAAGGGACATGGCAGCAGGGTTACCCCTTTGGTCCTGCAAGCAAACACCCGAGCTCCTCTCACCTTACAGGTCACCTCTGAGCAGTTTCATTTTTCTTGCTGAACTTCATGGTTTTGTCAAATAAAAGCTTCTGGAATATGAGTCCCTGGATTTGGTCACATCACAGGCCTGAGGCGTCAGCTGCACACAAGCAGCCCTTACATCCAGGACTGAGTGCTGAGGGGAACCCCCACTCAGCAGAGTACAGCACCAGCTCCAAGAGCCTGGAATGTCCCAGAGAGAGACTGGGAATGCAGCAGGGACCTCCTGGCTCTGGGAAGGCAGCAGGAACCTCCCTGGGGTGGGAAGGCACCTGAGCCAGCCCACCCTGGCTCCAGCTGGGCCTCTCTGCTGGGAACATGGGAGCTGGTGCAGCTGAAGTGCACGGAAGGCAGGACAAACACATCCACTCAGGGCACTCTGCCTTCCCTCCAGGAAAACAACCCACCTGGAAAACCTTTACTGTATCAGCAGGGGCTCAGCAGGACTCATCACTGCTCCACAGAGCTGTGGGCTGCATTTAAAACAGAGCTTCCACATTATCAGGGGACCAGGACAAAGCAGGAGCCCTGGAAAATCACTGGGTTTGTGAACACTTCTCCCTACCTGCAGAATGCCTTTACAAATCCCTTCCACCCAGCACGGAGTCAGATGACATTTAGTCACTCTGCACAGAATCACTGCATTATTTTTGTTAACACAGGCTCCCACGTAGCTGGAAGGTTTACAGCAAAACCCAGGACAAGGACAGTCACAAACTGCTCTAAGAGCTGATCACACAGAATATCAGTGCTTCTTTCCCCAAAAGACCTGAGTACTGAAAAGCATTGCTCTGTGAGTTGGCACATGATCAGCAGCCAGACAAGGGTGAGAAACAAATTAATTTATGTCTCTTCCCCTGTTACAGGTCCTTCTTCAGTTAAAACAAGACCAGCTAGCAAAAAAATCACAGATTAATAGAATCATTGAGGTTGGAAAAGGCCTCCAGGATCACCAAGTCCAACCATCAACCCAGCACCAGCACCATGGTCACCACTAAATATGTCCTCAAGTGCCATATCCACCAGTTCTTCAAACATTTCTAGGGATGGTGACTTCACCACTATCCTGGGCAGCCTGTTCGAAGCCCTTACAACCCATTCTGTGAGGAAATTTTCCCTAATATCCAACCTAAACCTCCTCTGGCACAACCTGAGGCTGTTTCCTTTCATCCTGTCCCTTTTTCCCTGGGAGAAGAGACCAAGCTCCTTCCAGGTCACTGTCTGGAGCAGCAAGGTCTCCCCCAGCCTTCTTTGCCAGGTTAAAATCCTGGTCTGTGAGACATCCAGAGAGGCAGAGACACCCACTCCAGCCTGTCCCTACAATCACCTCAGACTTCACATCCCAGTACTGCTCTGTGCTCGTGGACCTGCTGAGACCACAGGAGCTGGGAAAACAAAGAGCCAGGAGGGAGCTTCCCCAGGAGCACTCAGAAATTCACCTTGGCTTTCACCTTGCTGCAGAATATTCTGGTCAGTACTGGTGCAAACATCAGTGCTGCTCCCAAAGCTCAGCACTGCAGGGCACACTGCTGCTCCTGACACTAAAACATCCCCATTCATTCCAATGCTGGTGCCAAGAAATTACCCAAGGACAAGAGCTGAGCTCTGTTAGTGGGAGTGTTCTCCAGAGATCCAGAACAGGCTATCCAGGACATGTTCAAGGCTCATATCTGCATGTGGACACTGACATCCCACACAGAGCCAGGCTGAGATACCAGCAGATATCTGGAGAAACTGCCAAAACAGTCTCCCCAGGCCTGGAAAACATAAAACGCAGAAAAGCTGGAGAGAGCAGAGCAGCTCCTTCACTAACAAGGGACTCACACCACCTGGAGAAGGACTGGAGATCTGTGAGTTCCCAATTCAGTTTCCCTTCAGGATGGAAACATGAACTGAGCTTTATAAACACATCTCAAAGGCTCTGCTGAATGACTCACCATCGATCTCCTGTCCGATGGAAAGGCCGGCCCATTTTCTCTGTAAAAGAAGACAAAAACATCAGAACACCTGCCCTGCAGAACACCTGTCCTACAGAACACCTGTCCCTCAGAACAGACACCTGTCCCTCAGAACACCTGTCCTCTCAAAGGCAGCCTCCTCACCCAGAGGAGCAGGATCCGAGGGAGAACCTTCAGCAGGAGAAAAAAGGGGAAGAATGGAATTCCCAAAGACCCCCAAATTAACAGGAAACAAGTCAAAAACATTGAATAATCTCTCCAAATAATTCTATCTTGTGACCTCAGAAGGTTCTGTCCAACCTCCTTCAGGTTACTGAAGGTCTCCCCACCATCCTGGAGGCAGAAGTTGTGGTGCTGGACAGGGCTTTTTGTCCTTCTGCTCATTTCCTACCAAAGCCCAGGTTCTGAGCACTCCTCAGGTACAGAATGGCTGTTACACACTCCATGAGCATTTTAAAAGCTTGCTCTCATGTACTGCAAGGTACAATATTACCTGAACCAAGAGAACCAGTAAAAATGAAATTGTTCAAATACTTTAGGTCCCTTGGAAATCCCTTTAGAAAGACCTGTGCTGCATGGAACTGCAGAAGTGGGAAACAGTTCACGAATTATGTGACACAAAAAAATCTATAACCTTTACAATTTCAACAGTTCTGGCTCGAGTGCAAAAATGTGGTTTTCCTGGTGGCTGCTGCTGTGTTACAGATTGGCTGCAGTGTGTTCACAGCCCTCATCACAGGCTATGCCATGTTCATAACCCCTCAGATATCAAATAGAGGCACCAGTCACAGACACATGTAGGGGTCATTACAAACAGCTCTGGGGAAATCACATTTGAAAAGCTGTAGTTTATGGTCATCTGTATTTGCCTTTTTGTCTGGGAGAAGGAACACAATGACTTTCCTTACAAAGTGAACATTTCCCCCTTTACATCCTCTCCAATATCCACAGAATATCCTGAGTTGGAAGGGACCACAAAGGATCATCCAGTGCAGCTCCTGGTCCTGCCCAGACACCCCAACAATCCCACCCTGTGCACCCCTGGGAGTGGTGTCCAAAAGCTCCTGGAGCTCTGGCAGCCTCGGGGCTGGGACCATTCCCTGGGAGCCTGGGCAGTGCCAGCACCCTCTGGGGGAAGATCTGTCAGGATTTTCTCTGAGACACAGCCCAACCTCCATGCTCACTTAGCTGGTTTCTGCTAAAGGTTTATTATCACTGTGCAGCAATTCATGTTTTAGGCTCTCAGAACAGAAAATCTGTCACAGCTTTCAGTGTTAAAAGTTAAGAGTCAAGATTATCACAGAATGAAGGTGGTCAAGAACTCCACATGAATAGTGAATGAACAACAAAGAGATGTTCTGGAGGCCTCAGAGCACAGACATCCCTGAACAGGAACAGTAAACACACAGCTGGCGTGAGACTGACTGCAACTATCCAAGGCTTTGGGAAATACTGGGAATTAAAACCCAGTGTCAGGAATGCCCTAATGCTCAGAGGGCTGAAACAGCTCTGCTGTGGAGACAGGCTGAGTGAATGGGGACTGTTCAACCTGGAGGAGCTCTGGGGGATCTCATTGTGGCCTTTCAATACTTAAAGTGGGCTTCAATCTTTTTAAGGGGACAGACTTTTCAGTAGGGACAGTAGCAAAAGAAAAAGGGGAAGTGGCTTTAAACTAAAAGAGGGTGAATTCAGACATTTCATATGGTGAAAATGGTAAAAACTTGCCCACAGAGGTTCCAGGGAACATTCAAGGTCATATTGGACAAGGGCTGCAGACAAACTGGTTTAGTGGGAAATGTCCCTGTTCAGACAACCTTTAAAGGCTCCTTCCAACCCCAACAGCTCTGCAATCCTAAACAGAAGCATTCACCTCCCAGAAGCTGCAATACTCCCTGCACAGCCCCTTCTCCAAGGGGAGCACCAGGCCTCACCCCTTGGCACATGAGCTCTCCTGGCTCCACAACAACCACTGCAACACATAGAAATCCACCCTAGACCTGAGTGCACGGACTTGAACAAACAAACATCTCCTGCAGGGCACTGCTGGGCACTTTGGGCAGCACAAACCACAGCCAGACACTGGTGAACATAACATCTGGACAGACCCAGTCCCAGCAGCACATCAAAAGGCAAAATGTCATTTAGGGGCTTGTGCAAAGATGTGCTGAGAAAAAAAAATCTCCTGTGTTTGCAGCACAGAGACTGGGCTTTGGAGCAGTCAGTGGCAGGAAGATATGAAAGCACTGAATCAGAGACAATGATTGCTGCAGGTTCATGGGATGAGAGTCAGGGTGAGCAGTAAAAAGCTACAAGCTTCATTTTTTGATTTAGAAGTTAATTATATTCATTATTTATTCTAACCATCATTTAACATCTGATGATGACTTGATTAAGAAAGAGGAGACAAAGGGGTTTGGGGTTTTTTTCATGCATTTCATTGCATTTTTCAACTAAAAATACTAACAATGACCGAATGTAGTCAATAAAACTTCCAGCAGGTCTTAAAAATGAAAAACACAGCAAAGAAACCCTTTCAAGGGTCAAGGGAAAATGGGGAACAGTAAAGATTCACAAGGAAGGGCAAATATTGCTTAGGCTTTTCTTTTTCAAATAGTTTATATCTGGTGGATTTGTAAAAGGTTAAATTACACCTTCTCCAGTATCTTTATCCCACCATACACTAAAAATATATGAAAGCAATATAAGCAGAGTCACTTCAGTTGCAGTAAGAGTATCCTTGAACTTCTGCTGGCAGGAATCAAATTTGCAGCATACATTTATTCCAATTAGAGAACTTATCTTCAATCCTGATTCCAAAGGAGATTTTGCTTATTCTGTAGCAGAGTAGAAAGTCCAACCATGCCATACCTGGGGCAAGCTGAAGGCGATGCTGCCAGGGACAACCGAGGGGTGAGTTCTCAGTGTGAAGATGTACTTGTGGTTGGGAGAGGTCTTCACCACAACATGTCTGGAAAAGAGATCAGTATTTTACTTTGATATGTACCAGGAGGGTTTTGCATTGCTCACAGAGCTGTGAGAGCTCAAAAGAAACACCCAGGTTATCTCTGGGGCTACACAGAAAACCAAAAGCATTGGAGCCACAGCCTGATGCAGACACGCAGCAGGGTGACAGAGCCCACCACCCTCACTGGTACAATCTGATCTCAAAGCCCAACTGCAAGACTTTGTACCAAAAATTAATATTTACATCCCCCCCAGCAGCCCTTAACTTCAGGATTGCACTGTACAAATGAGAGAGAACCAAACGACAACCACAAACACCAAGGCTGCCACAGCTAAAAATCAACACTGGTTTCACATCTCAAGCATTAACACCAAGGCATCAATATTTTACCCTCATACAAGCACTATCCCCAGCAGTGATGCCAACAAAAAGTAGATGCAAAAGTCCATACAGGGATCTGAGTGTATCATTTACAAGTGTGATAGTAGAAAAAAATGGGAGGAATTTCTGTCCAAAAGGAAAATCACACTGGCCCTGGGGCTGTTCCTCCTGGCACAAGTGACCAGCTGATCTTGAGCTCAGACAGCATCTGTGTGGCTGGAAAAACAGCATCAGTGCTGGAAAGTGGCCCTGTGGGACAGGACCTAGGGGTGCTGACCACAGCAGTTCAACAGGAGCTGATGTGTGCCCAGGTGGGCAAGAAGGCCAAGGGCCTGTACCAAGAACAGTGTGGCCAGCAGGCCCAGGGCAGGGACTGTCCCCTGTGCCAGGCACTGCTGAGGCCACACCTCGAGGACTCAGGGCAGTTCTGGCTCCTCACTGCCAGGAAGACATTGAGGGGCTGGAACATGTCCAGGGAAAGGAATGGAGGTGGGGATGGGTCTGGAGCACCAGGAGTGGCTGAGGGAGCTGGGGGGGCTCAGACTGGACCTTCTCACTCTCCACAACTCCCTGACAGGAGGGGGTAGCCAGGATGGGAGGGGGGTTGGCCTCTGCTCCCAGGGAACAAGGGACAGGATGAGAGGAAATGTCCTCAGATGTGCCAGGGGAGGTTTAGATTGAACATCAGGAAGAACATCATGGCAGGGGCTGCCCAGGGAGGTTTGGAGTCCCCATCCCTGGAGGTGTCCTAGGAACACCTGGATGTGACACTCAGTGCTCTGGGCCTGGTGACAAGGTGGGGATTGGGCACAGGTTGGACTCAGTGATCTGGGAGGCCTTTTCCTCAATGATTCTGTGATTCCATCACAGAACAGTTACAAAACCAGAGCAGTACAAGCAGTCAGGAGCAGACACAGCAACAGCCATGGCATGTGTCTGTCTGTCACACTCAGAATTGAGGCTGTCAGCAACAAAGATACTCAAAAGCTGCTTCTAGCTCTCCTCAGACTATGCCTGATAGCTCTTATCATGTGACAGGCAGACAGCTTGCTGGCATGAGAAAGCAGAGCCAAAGGAGGCTGGGATTTGTGTGCTCTGGCAGCAGGGTGATGGTGGAATCAGGGTTCACCTCATCTTCCTCTCCTAAGCACCCCTGGGGTACACAAGGCACCAGCTCCATGGGATTTTACCCCTCACCAACCCCACAGTCAAGAAGGGCAGGATGAGCTGTGCTGGCAGCCAAGCTCACACTCCTGGCCCTCCTCCCTCCCTGCAGTTCATATTTTCCATGCATAACTGCTCCCTATACTTTCATTTGCACATGCCCAGCCAATCCAGCACCTTCCAAGTGAGGATCTGCTCTGGCTCCATCCTGTGTGCAGAACAGCTCCAGCCACACGACAGGAAGGAACATATGGCCCTTGCAGACAAGAGGAAATGTAGCTCAAACCAGGAACCATGGCAGCCCAAACCAGGAGCCATGGCCAGCTGTCACCTGCAAACCCCTCCCAGGCACTGCTGGCACTTGGTGGCCTGGCAGGGTCAGAAGCATTTTCAACAAACCAAAGTGACAACAGAGCTCCCAGCTCAGGCAGACACTGAGCTGAGTCCTCACTGGTTCTGACCCAAAATCACCCATCAGCTGCCAGGACACCCTTCCCTTGCCTCCTCCTCCTGCCCCAGGCATAAATCCAGGAAACTGGTGTAGGTGGTGAAGTTCCATACAAATGTTACAGGGGAGGACAAGGCATTTACTGGTGCTGCACAGCAGCCAGGGAAGATTTATGAAGATTGGAAGACAGCAGATGTCACTCCTGCCTTCACACATGAGGATCCAAGGAATCACAGGCTGGTCAGCCTCACCTTACTCATTATGGAGCAATTAATCCAGGAAGCCAAACATATTAAAGCATAAGAAAGTGACTGGGAGTCACTCTGAGCATGGATTTAGGAGTGGTCAGTGTGGATTTACAAAGGAAAATCCATCCTGACCAGCACGACAGCCTTCTCCAATGAAATGGTGAGCTCTGGGGCTGAAGGGAGAGCTGGATTTATCCCAACACTGGCAAACTTTCCACACTGCCTGGCACAACCACCCTCAGACACTGCTGCCATACAGACTGGGCAGGGAGGGGGGCTGGAGGCTGAACTGCTGCACTTGGGGCTGCAGCCAACAGCATCAAACCCCACTGCAGGTCACTGGGATCTGCAAATCCAGCTGCAGGTCGCTGGGATCTGCAAATCCAGCTGCAGGTCGCTGGGATCTGCAAATCCAGCTGCAGGTCGCTGGGATCTGCAAATCCAGCTGCAGGTCGCTGGGATCTGCAAATCCAGCTGCAGGTCGCTGGGATCTGCAAATCCAGCTGCAGGTCGCTGGGATCTGCAAATCCAGCTGCAGGTCGCTGGGATCTGCAAATCCAGCTGCAGGTCGCTGGGATCTGCAAATCCAGCTGCAGGTCGCTGGGATCTGCAAATCCAGCTGCAGGTCGCTGGGATCTGCAAATCCAGCTGCAGGTCGCTGGGATCTGCAAATCCAGCTGCAGGTCGCTGGGATCTGCAAATCCAGCTGCAGGTCGCTGGGATCTGCAAATCCAGCTGCAGGTCGCTGGGATCTGCAAATCCAGCTGCAGGTCGCTGGGATCTGCAAATCCAGCTGCAGGTCGCTGGGATCTGCAAATCCAGCTGCAGGTCGCTGGGATCTGCAAATCCAGCTGCAGGTCGCTGGGATCTGCAAATCCAGCTGCAGGTCGCTGGGATCTGCAAATCCAGCTGCAGGTCGCTGGGATCTGCAAATCCAGCTGCAGGTCGCTGGGATCTGCAAATCCAGCTGCAGGAAGTCACTGGGATCTGCAAATTCCACTGCAAGAGGCCACCCCAGGAGTCCACATGGGGCCAAAACTATTTAACCCCTTCATTCTGAGCAGCTGAAGGGACAGAGCTCCTCAGACAGCCCCCAGGGGACACACCTGCGTGTGCTGCTGCTCAGAGGGACCTCAACAGATCCCAGTCAAGCTCAATAAGGGAAAATGCAAAGTCCTCCAGGCGGGGGGAACAATGCCATGCACCAGTGCAGGCTGGGGGCCAAATGGAGGCCAAGAAGCCCTGGGAACCAGGTGGACAATGAGCTCAACAGGAGCCAACACATCCCTGCAGCAATGTGGGTAAGATCCCCTCGGGGTGCATTAGCCAGGAATAGGCTGCACTGGCACAGGTGCCCAGAGCAGCTGTGGCTGCCCCACCCCTGGAAGTGCCCAAGGCCAGGCTGGACAGGGCTTGGAACAACCTGGGATCGGGGAAGGTGTCCCTGCCCACGGCAGGGGCTGGAAGTGGATGGTCTTCAAGTTCCCCTTGCAGCCCAAACCATTGGGTTATTCCACAATGAGAGTGAGCACCAGCAGCAGGAACAGGCAGTGACCCTCCCTGCATGGAACGGGGCTCCAAGGACAGCTCTGTTCAAACCAAGCACTGGGGAAAGCAGAGAGCTATTCAGGAGGCCAGGACTGAAAGCAGGAGTTTTCCAGCACAGTATCACCCTGAGTAATCCAAATTAGTATCAACACACAACCAACTGGAAAGGAAAGTGTGACACTGCAGAGTATGAGAGAAACACGCCCAGAGGCAACAAACAACTTCCAGTACAATTCAGAAATACTTCACCACAAAATGCACCTGATGACAACTAACACCTGACTGGAAGCAGCTCATGACACAGGAAAAGACTCAAAATTAAAGCTTTTTAAAGCCCCAAATGGGTCCTGAGCAGTGCACACAACAGTGGCTTCAACATGTAGAGACTCAGCATCTCTGCAGGAAGAAACAAACTCCATCACTGCTGGGTTTCACTTCAAAAACCCAAAATGCAAGAAAATGACAATACCTGGTAAAAATATTGGGGAGGAGTATCCACAAAGATTTGATACCAGTTACTATGCTGGGACATTCCATTCACCAGAAACAACTCCAGCAAAGCAGAAAGAGAGCAGAGCTTGGCAAGAAATAAATACATGCCAGGAAGAAAACACAAAGAGAAAAAATGAAAAAAAAAATCAGCTTTCTGAAAGAAAATACTAGGAAAGATCAAATTCTGACAGATTCTGTGAGAAAAATCTGCATAAGGTACAGGAACAACCATGTTTCTTCTCAAAGACAGCAGGAGCAGGCAGCCTCCAACAAGCTGTAAGCTGCCTAAGCATTAGGAATGCTCAAAATAAGGCAATAGCAGAAAAACTAAAGGCATTTTCCTACACTGATGTTCACCAGGAAGGAGCTCAGAGAGCTCATGAAGAGACAGGAGGGAAATCTCAAACTCATTAAGAGCTTCTGCTTATACATGAACAAAAGGAACAACAAATCACCAGGGCCAGACAGCTCCCAGAGCTCTCCCAGGCGGAATTGCTGCTCTATTCCGTGTGTAAATCCTCGCCTGGAGCTGTCAGATCCAACCCATGTGATGCCAGCTCTTAGGAAGGGCTCCAGGAAGCTGCTGTTAAGTTTGCTGGCCAGGCTGAGCAAACCAAGAGAAACTTCATCAGACATTAATTAACCTGTGAGTGCATCAGTTTTTCTGTTGCTGAAGCATGAGCAGGGCTCCTGTGAGGGAGGGGATGACTCAGGTATCCATGTGGAGGAGCCAGCAGGGATCCCATCCCATGTAGTGCATGTTTGGAAACCCACAGCAATCATTCAGCAAGGGCTCCTCAGAAAACTAAACTGGCCTAGGAGGGATGGGCTTCCCATGTGAAAGGGAACAACTTGTTCTTAACATGAACAACCTGCCACTGAGACAGCCCTCCCTGAATGCTGTCCCCTCACAGCCTGGCTGTGCTCAGAACTGGTTTCTCGCTCCAAACTGCACCAGGAGTCCTCAAGGTAGAAGCAGGACACAGGAACTGAAGATGGTGCCACTCCCCAAACCATTACACACTGAGATCATACAGGGCATGGCCTTGTGTGAACTCCGAGCACTGACTCACAGGGTGAAAGAAAGCGAAGCGTGAGAAGCTGATCAGCAGCACCCTGGGGTTAAACCATCTCCTTGATCCAAGGGCAAACTCCAGCTCTAACCCCCAGCAGCAAACACAGCAGAGCCCTTTGGGGAGGTATCACCAAAAGTCCCCTCAAGCAGGGCAGCGTTTGAGGGACCTGAGCCAGGGGTGCTGCCTGCAGAGCTGCAGCAGGGCTGGCACAAGGGAACTGCAGCAGGGCTGGCTCTGGGGAGCTGCAGCAGGGCTGGCACAAGGGAGCTGCAGCAGGGCTGGCTCCAGGGAGCTGCAGCAGGGCTGGCACAA
>VWZP01010387.1:200976-215779 GCA_013396995.1 Dicaeum eximium | reverse complement strand
TCCCAGGTGAGCTGCAGCAGGGCTGGCACAAGGGAGCTGCAGCAGGGCTGGCACAAGGGAGCTGCAGCAGGGCTGGCTCCAGGGAGCTGCAGCAGGGCTGGCTCCAGGGAGCTGCAATGCAGCTCCAGCTCCAGCACTGCCAAGCACCAGGAGCTCCCCATGCCCCATCTGACACTGCAGCCATCTGCAGCATCTGCTCTCCACCAAATGCTGCTGGTGTGTGAGCACCACTGCTAGAAATAAACAGCTCCCAGGGGAACAGGAACAGCCTGAACCACATCCAGCCTGCTTAGCCAGCACATCCCAGGGCACTGCTTCCTGCATGCTGCCACAAATGCCAGGAGAGAGGACTCTGGAAGCAAAAGGAACACAGCCGGCTGCAGGTCTGGCAGCTGGGTCCCTGCAGGACATCCTCCATATTGGAGGAAATTAAAGTTTTTATAATGCATGAGGTACAATGCTCAGTTCAGGTATTTTTGTAATCCAATTATGTTGAAAAAAATCAACCTGAGGAAAACCATACTGTAAAAGACCAGGAGACTTTTCTGCTCAAGCAGACACTTTTGCCTGCTCGACTCTAAAAGTTCTGCTTGTTTAGGGGGTGGTTTTGTTTGGTTTTGGCATTTAACACTCCAGCTGGTCTCATGAAATCTCAGTTCAGTTCGTGGCTCCAGAGCCATGACAGGTGCCAGAGCAGCAGAGCTGACTGACAGCACGGACAGGCAAGTGCTGAACACATCCCTGCATTCCTGCAGCTCAGCACTGCTGTGTTCTCCATCCTTAGCAGAGTTCACTTGGGGCAGGTATTTTATATAAGGCCTGGGCATATCATTCAGTATCTCCTTTAACATTTTTCCCATTTTTCAAACCCAAGCCCTTCTGTCTTGTGCTGCATGTGATATTCCCTTTCAGCTGAAATTAATGACTTCTGTCTACAACCTACATACCAAAATCTGTCAGAGCTTCCCTAAAGCTGCAGCAAAGCAAAGAATCTGAGTATCTGAGAATCTGAGTGAATTGGCTTCTTGTAATACAAAACCCTTCTGTGTGGGCTGAGCTGAACAATGCTTGTGTTTTCCACCTAACAGAAGTAAACCCCAGTCGGGCTCCATCAGTCAGTCAGGTTCCATCAGTCACCCCAAAACTACAATTAAAGAATCCAGCTTGTTGTGCCCACACTCTGGCTGCTTCTCCCTTTTGTTCTTGTGCATGAAAACCCCGAGAACAAGAGAGAGTTCTCCTGGCTCTGCTCAGCCAGGGGCTCACTCCCATATGATGTGAAAGTGAGAAGATGCCCCAAGTAACACAATAAAATGATAAAAACGTTTTTTAAATAGTTCAAATATTTTGACTGTGTAACAGGAACAACAGCAAAACCAAAACAAACAGAAATGACCACAAGAAATACTTTGTTAAAATAATTATTCTATTAGTTAAGCAGATGCAGTTCCCAAGAAAGAAATACTTTAGAGAAAGTCACCCTTCTTCCAGCATCTCCCATTTCCAGAAAGAGTGACATTGAAAGTTTTAATCTCTAAAGACACAGAAGTTTTGTTAATCAAACTGCTGTGTTCACCTTTCCAAACCTGAAATGTCATTCCCCCTCCATACATATTTTGAAAACAATTTCTTTTTGGTTAAAAGCTGAAAGAGCAACAGTGCACACTTACTGCCCAGACTGGAAGTCCTTCTCGTTCACCACAGCACAGTTGGTTAAGGACAGCTCATCAGTGGGACATCTCGCTGCTTGCATAGGCTGCAAGAGAGGGGTGGGAAAAATGTCAAATAAAATTCTAGTTTTCCTTTACCAAGCCAAGCCTCAAGACTTCTGCAAAACCACAAAGCACAAAACAGGTCTGAGTCCTGGCACACTCTGAGAGCCCACTGGTATCAACAAGCTCCTTTTCCAGGCTCCTCCAAACATTTCCACGTGCCACAGGTGCTTGTATCCCAAAGCCCTGCATTTCAGGACTAGTATGTACTTTGTATTTCCTACCCTACCTACACAAATGCTTTAAAATTACCTGGGAGAAAGCCTGCAAGGCAAACACTGTTAACTTGTAAGTGAACCCTGGCACACGTGAGGCTTCCCCAAATGCTGCCACAAGGCAGCAGGTAAGCAGCATTGCCTGGAAGGTATTTCTTGCACAGTGACAGGACACTGGGATGTTCTGAAAGCTGCTAAGGGAAAGCAGCCTGGAGCCAGAGCAGTTCTTATACTGCTGGGCTGGGTCACACAGCCCATGTGGGGAGAAAGGGAGGGATAAAGATGTGACCTTCCCTCTTCCCTGAACATAACTCAGAAAACTGGAATTTCAGCATATCCATTCTGCATAAACCCCTTCACCTGCTGCAGTACAAGGCAGCACTGAGAGTCCACAGGAAGGCTTAACCTCAGCCAGCTCCTATCCAACCCCACAATCCCTTTGTACCACTTCTCAAAAGAAATATCACATGTGAATATTTTCCACTCTATAGGAAACATCCCAGATCCATAACACACAGAAGAAAATTAGGTAAAATAGTTAATTCCAGTCTATCACTATGAAAAAAATTATTGCAACAAATTTTATGGGGGAGTCTTCCCCCTCTTTTTATTCTCTAATGTCAGAGGACGAATCCTTTTTCAGGAGTATCTGTTCGTTTTTGTCCCTTCCACTGTTACTCATCAATCAGCAATTAAAAACCAAAACAGCAGCACTCCCAGCCCAAGCTGCCCATCCCAATCATGAGGCAGGATGGAGCATGGGGGGAGCACAGCAGAGGGACCTCAGCCTCATCCTATGCCCTCACCCCATCTGCTCCTGCAGAATTATACCACAAAACAACGGCTGAATGATGAAAATTGGAATCAAAATGCCTCCAGAATTGGAGAAAGAGAAAAGGCAGGATATTTCTACCATTAGTTATGGACTGAAGAAATTTCATTTGGGGAAAAGCTAAACTTGCCTCCCAAGGTGTCATTTTGAGAACCAAAGCACAGCTACCTCTGTCAGATACAAATTTGCAGGCAGCGCAACAGAAACTATTTGATAGCATCAACCTATTGCTGGAAGTAATTCAGAACGGATTTTCTCTTAAAACACCCTTAAATCCCAGCAGCAAGCACAGGAAACACACTGATCCCAACACACACATCTAAATCATTTCCCAGGAGTTACTGCCCTGCTCAGCCTTCCTCTCCCAGCGCCTCTGGGACAAGAATCAGAGAAACTCCCCCTCCAGCGTGGCCTGCAGCCAGCCTGCTGTAAAGTTCAGATCAACTTTTATTGCACGACGTGATTTGTCTCAAGTACTTGCTATTTAGAAAAGGACCAACTCATTACTTTTACTGACTAATGCTCAATTGCCCTTGGTGACATATGTGACAACCAAAAAAGATTCCATTTTCAGGCCTGAAGCAGATTTATCTATCTGAATGCTGCATGTAATAAAAGACTCAAATGTTCTCATAATAAAATATATGCGAACAGTGGATTTATGAGATACACATCCAGTCTGCTGAGGCCCCCTGGCTCAGGGCACTTCACAGCAAGCATTCACCATTTTATCACTTCTCCTCCCATCTGCAGGGCACAGTTTTGTGAAGGACATGCCCTGATAAAACGCATTACAGGGGATATTTCTGGAGAAAAGTGGACACGGAGCTCCTGGATTAAACCTTTTTACAGCACTAGTCCTCAACTGCATTTTTAATCCTCGGTGACAAACTGCTTCCTACACACAGCGAGCGCCCGGCCAAGCTGCCGCTCCCGTCTGCACTGGGAACACTGTGCTTTAGGAAATGCAGGAACAGCAAGGAATGCATTCCAAACCCAGCAACAACTCTGCAGCACAGGAGAGATGATGGCAAAACACCCTTGGGTGTCTGACACGTGAAATAACGTGGCTGCAGCAGCAGCAGCCGTGCCAACCATCCCAGGGCCAGCTCATCCTCCTCCCGGGGAGTCTGGCAGGAGCCCATTTCTCCCTGGCAATCACCAGCATTTCAGGAGCATCTCTGCTCCCAGCCCTCCACTCCACACCCTCCTCAAGCTCCAGAATTTTGCAGATCTTCAGAACGTGATCTATTTTCTGAAAAGGTTTTAACATCACACAGCTGCAAGACAGGGATCTCACTCCTGGGCATGGAGTTCCACAAGGGTGCAAGGGACAACTTGAGGAAATCTGGTCATGCAAGAGGTGACAACTGAACTGGGAATCAGCCAGGCAGGAAGGAGGAACACGCTGCTGTGGGGAGCTGCAGGAGCTTCCTCTTACCTGGCCTCCCCACAGCAGGAGGGGTGGTATTCCAAATTCTCATATTGCAGAGCTGCTGCTCCCAGGGATGGATCCTTGTCTCTGTCAAGCAGCTGAGCTGTCACAGCCAGGACACAGGCACAGGCTGCTCCTGAGGAAGCTTTCCTGGCACAAATGCAGCAGTCCAGGGCTGGAACACATGGCTGGCATATGCCAGTGGTGCTGTTGTCAGGAACACTTGAAGCTCTTGCATTTTGGGTTCCAGCTTCCCAGGACAGCAGCACAAGGACTTCCAGAACCTGCCCCTCTCCCCTCTCTGCCATCCTACACCCATCAGGGTATAGGGGCAGAAAAATCCTTGTGAGTATTCCTAGGAATCTCAAAGTAGATTTACACAAACTAATCTTAAGCACACTGGCAGGTTACTGCTGGCAACCAGGCAAGACAGCTCTAAGAAACCAGAGAGCAAGCTCCTGCAGGTGACAGCAGATGCCACCTGCTGCAGTCACCCCCTGGCACTGCCAGGCTGGAGGTGACCCACACACCCTCATAGGCTGCTCTTACACCCACGTCCACAGCATAGATAGATTTGGCTTAAAGAAGGCAAATTAGGGTTAAATTAGGCAGAAGAATCTTCCCAATACCTCCAGGTATTGTTCTGGTTTCTGCAAAGAGGAGACTCCAAGGACAGCACAGTCCTAAGGAGGCGACTGCACACTGCTAAAGCATTCCCAGTTACAGCATCCATCAGCCAGCATCAGCCAGGCAGCACCTGCTATTAAACCCAAACCTGTGCAGAGGCCTGCTCCAGCATTCTTCTGAATTCCTTTCCTTCCAAGAGGAAAACGAGACCATATGATGCACTGATAAATCTCACTCTGAGAGACAAACATGAAGGACCCCACCTCTGGGTTTGTGACAAAGCAGTAACATTTCCTCAAAATCCAGGAGGCTTAATGACTCTGGCATATTTTATTTTTACAAAGAAAAGTTGCCCTGAAGAGCAAACAGCTACGTAATAGAAACAATCACCATAACATTTGATCTTTTAGAGATTTTTTTCCAAAGCTGCAAGGACTTGTTTTTCTCCACAGAAAAGAAGAAACTCACGTGTTCACAAAATCACAGAATAGTTGGGGTTGGAAGGGCTCTCTGGAGATCATCCAGTCCAAACCCCTGCCAAAGCCCAGGAAGTGGCACTGCTATTTGGATATTTTCACACATACATAAACCACAGCTTTTATGTTTTGTCAATTCGCCTCTTGAGAATAATTAAGGCTGATGGCAGAGGAAACCAAGGAAAAACATGTTTCTCCCCACAGAGATAAGGTAGTGGTAATGACTGAAGAGCACTGCTGACAGCTGGTACTGAGAAAAGCTAAACATTAAATGCTAAGGCAGAGATGTTCCTCATCCAAGACAACTGAACTCGTTTCATTTCCTAATGCTGAGCAAGAGATTATGAAACAGCCTATAAAGCTGAGGAGGTTTGGTTCTGTGCCCTGTTCTCACATGGTTTGTACAAGACAAATATTGTTCAAGTACTGTATGTTTAAAATTCTCCTTTGTGTAAAACAGACAGAGATACACGTCCCATGTATATGCAGGTGCACAGAGATGGAATTTCTGGCACACAGGTGCTGGCAGAGGAGTGTTAGGAGACGTGACAACTCTGAGTACCAGACATTTCCATTTCCCCAGCAGAGCCCACTGCCAGCTGCATTGAGATGGGGATCCCTGCTTCAAAAAGCACCCAAGCTTTGCTGTAACAGCTGTGGGGCACCAAAGTCTCTCCAAGCCCAGAGCCCCATCACCCAAAGAGGGCAGAGAGCCACCCGTGCAGCTGTAATTCCTGGGAAGCAGTTCAGTGCACACTCTCCAGAGCCCCAGCAGAGGTGTCTCTGTGGGCTGCGTGGAACCACGGCTGACTCCAAATCAAACACTCACCACCACGAGTCTGCCAATAAAATGAAGTTTGAATACTGACAGGAAGGATTATGATGTCAAAGGAGCTCTGAAGATAAACAGGGAACATGACATGATGAATCATAGATCCTACACATTACCCAGGAGTATGCTCCTGACAGAAAACACACACATAAAGCTCTGCCTTTATCTCTACATCCAAGGGACACCAGGACCCGAGGTGGACATTACACCTCTGGCCAAGGACAAGCAGGGGACAAGCAGCAGCTCCAGCAGGAGGATGAGCTGCAGAGCTGGCTCAGCACCAGCCAAGCTCCCAGCACAGGGAAGCCCAAGGGCTGTGCCTGCTCTCTACACCCATAACATACCACAGAGCTGGGCACAACTCAACACTGAAGGACACAAGAAATGGCCACAAAACAGCAACACCAGCAGGGCTCCTGGCTGCCAGGTAAGAGTGGATTCCTGACCTGCAGGGGAAGCTGGCTCTGTGACAGAGGGAAACAGTAAAGACTCCTCTACCAAGACCAAGGCTCCTCTAAAGAACAATTCTGTAATGTTCATGAAAGGAATGACAACATGCTGACACCATCAGGGACCAGACTCAGGAACACAAGTTGTCCTAAATGTTGCAGTTCTAAATAATTTTAAAAATTAACTAAGGAAGTTTAGTAGCTTGCAGAAGGTTTTTCTGGACATGTCAAAAAATACTGAATAAAGCTTCCATATTTCTACAGCCACCAGAGGAGATCAATCTACAAGGAACGTTTTGGACCAGCAGGCCTGGCCAGACAAGTCTTTCAGACCTGCAGTGGCTGTGCTGGCAGGATAAGCTGCTGTCCCTGGAACACACAGCCCTGACTCCCTGCTCAGGCCTGGCCATTCCACCTGCTCCCTGTGACCTCTATTTGTCTGCTGGAAGCTTTTATTCTCTTCAGGTAGGAGCTGCATTCTCTCTCGACAGCAAACTCAGAAATACCAATTTTCTTCTCCTAATAAAGAGGAACACATTGGGAAGCTAAAATCTCAGAACTAACAGTCACATTTGTGACAAAGCCAGGGAACACTGAGTGAGCCCCCACCAAGGCAGCCTCAGCACAGCATCCTCTGGGATGAGACTGATCCCTCCTTCCCACGCCCCCAGAGCCACTCCCACACTGTGAATCACCTCCCGTGATCGTGCTGTGCCACGGCCACCCCTGCACCGCAGAAACCCAAACAGCTCAGAGGAGGAGAGAGGGAAGAGCTCCCATCAGCACCTCCTGCATCAGCCAGGGCTGGAAATGAAACAGGGAATGTTCTCCCTGTGGCAGCAGTAACATCCTTGCCTGGCAAGAGCTCTCCCCCAGCAGACAGGAAGCAGGAGACAGGAAAGTTTTAGCTTTCATATTCTCCAGATTCTGTAGTGCATTAGTATATAACTCTGAACTTCATATAAAGTGTTAGCAAGTTCTCTTCAGTTTAGTCAGACAAAACAATCCTTTTCCAGCCCAAAAAGTATAAACAGCAAATTGAGGAGAGCAAACTGGGAGGATGTGACTTCATAACCTGAAGCTGTAATTGGACAATTAACCCCAATATGTAAATAGACCAAAACTTATAAAAGTGTGAAAACTTGTGACCATGTGTCCATCTTGGGTGGAGCCAGGCCGGGCTGTTGTACTGCCCAAAGTGCATCCTTTGAAGGCCTGTTAATAAATGCCCACTTTATTGTTTTAACACTATCTAGCCTCTGTTCCAGGTAGCCTCTCTAAGCATCAACCAGACACTTTTCACTGGGCACTCCTTATCAAACACTCAACACATTTCCCAGTTCCTCTCTCTGAGAACAGCCCTGTGCTCTCTGGGCCTGAATCTGGAAATTACTGCCTGTCCTGACACTCCAGACCCACTTCATCAGGGCAGAAGGGCCTCTCCCACAATTAAAGGCCACTGGGTTTTATTGCTGCTTCCCTCTGTTTGCAAAGTTCAAACGAGCTCAGGTCTGCAGGGGCAGCTCTGTCACTCCAACGTTGCTCACCTGCAGTTACGAGGTGCTCACAGCTGTGGGAATCCAGCTCTGCTATTGCCAGTATTTGCCAATATCAGGAGAAGGACAATTTACAGCCCCAAGAACAAAAAGTTCCAAGGGCTTGCCTGATCCAACAGAGCAGAAAAAACAAGAGTGCTGAAGGAGAGCTTCTCCAAGCAGAGCATCTACAGTCGAATTACACAGATTGCTCTGCCCACACATGACCTTCTCCAGATCAGCTCTTCACAATATGATCAGTAAGTGATTTTAGGAAATCCACATGTACCTGAGCTGCTGTGCCACAGAACCAGGGAGCTGCTGACAGCTCAGCAGGAACAGCAGCTCCACCTTCCTATTAAGCAATAATGACCCAGGATATGTGCATTTTAATTAACACATCCATTTTTTGAGTGGACATTGCCTTACATTCTCTTCTCAAGCCAGGATGATCAACAATTTAATTACAGGGAATTGTTGCTTGTTGTGTTGCATCTAAACATCCTTAAAAAATGCCAAGGGAATGAACCACCACCCCACCAGAATAAGTTGAGGGCCTGGGATGCAGGTCACAGGATTTTGCCACATGAGCAGTGAGGACAACTCATGGATGCAAATTTCATCCCATTTATTTAGAAAAGCTACCCAGTGGCAATAGGGACAATGTGAATATATGTTAATGTTAAAAACATCCCCCTTGGAATTGGCCCTGTGAAAGCCCAGGATGCTGCTCAGCCCAGAACTGACACAGGACAACACCTGGCACAGAACTTCCCACAACTCTGATGTACCAAATGCCATTCAGCAGTTTAAGAGGCAGCAGCTTGCAAGAATTGCTCTGTTTTTTACAGAAAAAGCACATGACACAACTCCAGGGCATCAATTACTCAGATTTTTTGATAGAAGGTCATTGCTTTATTGTGTCCCAGGAGACCTGGGTGTTAAATCTTTCCATACTTCAAACCTTTGAGCTCCCTGAGGGCAGGATGTGCCTGCACAGGAAGGAGCAGAGCAGCAGGGCAGCAGTGCCTGAGGAACTGCATATCCAGGATCTGCATACCCAGCCTTGGTTTATGAGCAGCAGCACAATCAGCTGGCTCAGACACAGATCCAGGGCACTGCACTGGAAGCTCTTCCATTAATTTTGGCAACTGGGCTTCTTGTTTGGCTTTTTCTGTTCACAGACCTTCTCCAACATAGCTCTCCAGTTCCTGGGGGTCTGAAAACCTTCTGGGGATGGTCAACACGGGTGTTTCATCACTGAACTCTGGTCTCTGCCAGAGAACCTCCCTGATGTGAGCCAGCATCCTGAACACATCGTGCAGAGCCCCCAGGCTGACCCTCATCCTTCCAAAAGCCACTGCAGCTCCCAAGGTCTCTGTCCCACTGCTCAGGGATGTCACTGCACCATCTCTCCCTAAAGCTCATCCCCTCCTGCCCTTGGGAGGGCACCTGAACATGTCCAACCCTGGATCAAAAAAAGATCACTCCATGACATGGGGACTGACATTTTAGTTGTTTTCATGTAAAAAAATTTGAATCAATGGTAATTTCATTGCACTGAAACTGGTCCTGCCTGGTGGGTAATTCAGCAAAACAGAAGTGCCACTGCTTTCTAGCAACTGCTTTTCTGTGGACTCAAGCAGATCTGCTTTTATGCCAGAACCTCCCCCAAATTCAGTCAGGGTTTATCCTGAGCCTCAGGGTCTTCTCCTGAGTGACCTCTGTGGTCTGAGGCACAGAACCCAGAACAGGAGAGGAAAAGAGAAGAGCACTTGCTGTGCTCTGGGGGAAAAAAAAAATTTTAGAAGTAATACTTACAAAATTCACACTTTAAATGATCCTCAAAAAGAATCTCTGACTTTTTAGAAATACTTTTATTTACTAAAAAAATGATTACCTAAGTTTAATTATTCTGGCAGGTCTACATAACAGGAGAGGTGTGATACACCAGCACCCCAAAAACTGGAGATGGAGAGGCAGCACTGATATCTCCCTTTGGCAGTGACTTTTCAAGCACAAGTGTAGGACACACTGGTTCTGCAACATTGAGCCAAGCAACAAATTATTCAAAGATGGCAGGGCCAGATACCCCATGCCCACAAATATTCACCTGGTCATCAGAATTTTATTCTAAATAATTTTAAAGTTTGCAACAAATTATGTGACTTTATTTTAAATAATTCAGCAAGGCAGAAGCCCTGAAAGCCACAAGTTGATCTGTGATGATTTCATGAGACAGTTACAAGATTGCAGAAGTGATCACAGAGACAAAGATTCAGACAGAGTTTTCTCCCATATCCCTGCAACATTGCTAAAAACCTATTTTTTCATATTAGACACCAGGAAATGCTAAAAAAAACTAAGTGACGATATCAGGAACAGTACCAGGCTGCAAGAAGGAGCTAAGTTGATTCATAAACATTTCTTTAGTTGCCTGACAACCCCTGCATCTCTGAAGGCTGGATCCATATGTTATCAGAAATCACCTTACAGCTTTAGCCCATCAACATAAAGCCCAGCCCCCATTATTTCAAAGTCCCTACCAAACCATCCAACCCAAAACCACATTGTCCACATTTTAAGTATTTTTAAATAATTCAAGCAAATAATCAGCCAAATGTTATTAATGGTCTAGTTCAGGTATATTATATGGATTAAATGTTAGGAAGGAATTGTTCCCTGTGAGAGTGGGCAGGCCCTGGCACAGGGTGCCCAGAGCAGCTGTGGCTGTCCCTGGATCCCTGGCAGTGCCCAAGGCCAGGCTGGACAGGGCTTGGAGCAGCCTGAGACAGTGGAAGGTGTCCCTGCCCATGGCAGGGGTGGCACTGGATGGGCTTTATGGTCCCTTCCAACCCAAACCATTCTGGGATTCTGTGCTGGCTGCAGGAAGCACAAGAGAGCAGGGTTATGCCAGCAATGCCTTTGGCAGCACAGAACACCAAGGGCCTCAGTCTGTCCTTCAGCACCTTCTCACTCCTGCTGCACCTCTGGATTGGACACCTGGAGTCACCAGATGCCAGCAGGACCCTGTGCTCAGTCTCAGGCTCTCAAGAGGAGTGACAGCACCACTCTGCAGGGTCAGACACCACCCAGTACCTGAGTGAATCCAAAACCATTTCCAGCCCAACACAAAGGGAGTCTCTTCTGAGGAGCCAACAGCGCAGAGTCTGCTCTCACTGGGCTAAAGGCAACACTGCCCCAAAGGAGCCCTGAACAGCAGAGGAACAAAAAGGGGCGTGTTACACCAGTGACACCCCCTAAAACAGCCATTACTTCTAACCATGAACTGTTACACAAGTTCAGTTATTACAAATCTCCTGTTCCTTAAAGAAAAGCACACCAGTGTCTCTGCTGAGGGATCCTCACCAACACACAGGGTGAGTGCAGCCCTGCTGCCAGAGGAGCCAGCAGCACTGACCTACCTGCCCCTGCCCCACCCCAGTCCCACGGAGCTCTCCAGCCCGTGCACACACAGCCAGAAATGCAGCTTGTGCTGAATTCACAGCTTAACACTCACTGGAACAAGGCACAGAAATCATCTGGCCTTTCTAGATCCCTTGGGAACTAATTCCTGATGTAGTTCAAATCAATTAGTTACAGACAGCACCAGTGAACTTCCAGGGATCCACAACCAGCTACAGACACAGCAGCTCCCCACCATTCCCTCTCCTGCAAATGCCTCACTGCTCTGCCTCCGTGCCTAATGATCCCCATGCAGAGATACAGAATAAATTATGATAGAAACAGCCATTATTTCTAATCATCATAAACTGTTTTTCCTGTAAACTTCAATCACTGCTAATCACCATCTCTTCCTTGCCATGGAGAGACCCAGTGCAATTAGGGGAGCAGAGTAACACACCTGAAACAGCATCACACAATTAATCAGATTTGGCTCATCCTTCACCTGAATTATTCAAAATGTTACTAGAAGTTTAAATATTTTGTCTCTCTCATACATCAGGACAGCCATTCACTTCTCCCTGTGAGAATGTATGTGCACAAACCGAATCACACTAGTCCAATAAAAGAGATTAAGCTCTAAATGGCATTGCAGAACAGATTTGCAGGGCAGGAGGAGTCACTGAAGCTCCTCTTCCCATCTTGCAGGTTGAAGCACCTGTTAAAAACGCTGACAACAGAACAGCACCTGTGCTCCAGCATCAGCCTCACCTGTTGTGCCTGCAGATCTCACACACCCCCATCCTCCCACCAACTGTTCGTGTTTACCCCGACACAGCCCTGGTGTCGCAGCCCCAGGGTGCTGCTGCCTGCTCCCCCTGCTCCTCACCCTCCCCAGCTCTGCTGCTGGCCCACGGGCCAGCTGGAAGGAGCAGGCAGCTCCCTTGGTAGCTCACATGGAAAGCATTCAAAGGAGCACACCCAGCCTGGAGAGTGAGATGGAACACTCGGCTTAAGGACTCTCTTTGCAGCATTGAATAACCTGATAATTCTGCAACAACTGCATTTGCAGGCAAATCATGAAAACACTAAATACTAAGAAGCTTCCTGATAACCCAAGGAGAGCATCACTCATCCAACTGCCAGATTAGGAGGCAACTAAGCATCAATCTTTCCTTTAAATTCACATAAATCCCCCTTTCCTTCACCAGGCTTCCGAGCTGGTCAAATAAAGGCACATTTTTCTCACATTGTTTAGTAGCAGAAAAGCTCAAAGCAGAAGAATGAAGTTGAGGTTGATCCTTCTCCTTCATCCCCACATCCCCAGTACCAATCCCAGCACTCAGAGCATGCACCAGGGTGTTCCCTGAGGACACAGCTGGGAGGGCTCAGAGGAGCAGGGGTAAGGCAGGACCTCTGCAGCAGGGCTGGTTTAGGCCCAGGGAGTCTCAGAACCGCTTTGAGCGTGGGTAAAATAATCTCACCCCTGATCAGAGCACGGGGCTCCTGCTCTGGGCAACAGAAAGCTGAAAAAGCCAGTCAAGGCTCACAGATTTCCCTGGGTAAATGCAAAGGGTGAGATGAAGAAAAGGTGCAAGGAAGAAGGTGAGACCAGGAATCTGGAGCAGGGACAGAGGAAGAGCTCTTAATGAGAGCCAGACCACAAAATGTGGGGTTTTTCCCAATTACTCAGCACATTTCAGGGGTGGCACTGGAGCACCTGTGATGCACAGCACGTCACCTCGCCAGATTTCTCACCCCTGCTCTGCACCACAGCACTGCACCAGCTGCCCTCCATCCACCAGCCCAGGACAATTCAAAAGGCACTTGGAAAACCAATTCCCCAGCATTTCAAACACTGAATGACTTGGCCTAGAGACAACATTCCAGCCAGAGGCAAGCACTAATCAAAAATGTGAGTTTCCAAGGCTGATACCCAGCAAAGCATGACTGAGCTCCTGGCAAAGAGCAGAGCAATCCAAACACATCCTGCAGCTCCTGGACACCTGGAAAATAGGGGATGTGCAGGCACAAGAAGGGATTTCACAGACAAGGCTGTTACTTCACATTTTAAAGCCCTTCTGGCCACTTTCTGATGTGATCTATCACTAATAAGGAATTTTTTATTTTTTAAATTAATACAGAATAAAAGCACTGCCCAACCCTTAAGGTGTTTCCACACAACAAAAGGTGGACCCACGTTATAAAACAGCACCTGGCTGGTTCCCACCAGAGAAAATCTCCCCATATCCCACGGCACCAAGGGGTCCCCAGGGCCTCACAGCACCTTTAGAGCACCCTAAAATCTTTCTGCACACCCCATGGAGACAGGGGCACCCCAGACTCACAGAGGCCCCTCAGGGAATCCCAAAATTCCGCCCCACATCCCAGAGCTCCAAGGGATCACCCCCTGGCACAGCATCCACAAAGGTCCCTGCCCACAGCCCACAGGGACAGGGGTCACCCTGGACTCACAGCGCCCCTGAGGGCACCCTCAGTCCTGTCCCACACCCCACATTGCCAAGGGGCCACCCGGGTCTCACAGCACCCCTGGGGGCCCCTAAAATCCTGCCCCACAGGCAGACGGGTCACCCCTGCCGGGCTCCTGAAGGAAGCCCAGTCCTGTCCCACATGCCACATCAGCAAGAGGCCACCTCAGCCTCCCCAAGCCCCGGGGAACACCGGGACAGGGGTCACCCCCCAGCCCCCCACACCGCTGGGGGGTCTCCACAGCCCCACAGGACCGTCAGGAACCCCCACGCCGCTGGGGGTGCGGGGGTCCCACAGCCTCACAGCACCGCCGGGGGACCCCCAGGGCCGAACGGCCTCCTGGCAGCGGGGCTCCGAGAGGCTCCCAAAGGCGCGGTGGCGCAGGGAAGAGCAGGAGCGGAGGAGGGGGCAGGGGATGGGCGATAGCGGCCGGTCCGTGTCCCCCCCACTTCCCCGCCCCGCCATGTTGCCGCAGCGCCGACCGACAGGCCCTCCCCGCGGCCGCCAGGGGGCGGCGCAGCGCAGGCGCCGCGGCGCGCCGGGGCGGGGCCTCAGGGGCGGGGCGGCCGCGCCCCCTGCGCGATTCCGGCTTTCCATTGGTTATCCGGCCTGCCACTCAATGCACTATGGTGACGTCACTGAACGCCCCGCCCATCGGCCTGGCGGTGAGGGGCGGGACGCTCTGCTGTCAATCATCGGGAGCGCTCTGGGGATTGGTCGAGGGGGCGGGGTGGG
>VWZP01010387.1:168841-197002 GCA_013396995.1 Dicaeum eximium | reverse complement strand
AGCGGTGACAGGGCCTGAGGGGTGACAGTTCCGCGGTGCCACGAGCGGCGCTGTCTCCGGGCGAGCGGCGCCTCCGCGGCCTCTCATTGGCGGGAGGCACGAGCGAGCTGTTTTCCCATTGGCTGCGCGGCGGCGGGCGGGGCCAATCGCCTCGCAGCGCTTTTTTCGCCGGGCGGCTGTCACCGCATGGCGAACAGAGNTCTTGGCCTTGGCCCCGTCGGCGCTGAGGAGGCACCGAGGCCCGAGCAGCATCGCACCTGCCCCCGGCGGGTGTGCGAGCCCCGCTACCCGCTCTGGGCTCCGGCCCCCTCCCGTGTGGGAGCAGGTGTGAGACACGGAGCTCAGGCCTGTGGGAAAAATACCCCTCAGCATCCTGGAAAACACCTGTTTGCAGAAAAAGGAGGAAAGTATGGGTTTGGGGGTGTCTTAGGGCTGCCTCTGGCCCCACAGGTTTGACCTTGTTCTGTGGGATCGCAGACTATGCAAGTGTCAGGTGTCCCTGTGACTGGCAATCTCTGAGGAGAAAACATGGCACAGTAAGCTCAGGGCATAGAGCCGAGCTCCACAGTAACTCAGTGTGTTCACTTATTTGGAAAATGTGCCAGAAAAGCACAGAAAAATACCTGCAGAAGGATGTGTTTCTAGAGAGCAGAGCTTATTCAGAACCCTGATCCTGGGAAACTTTGACTTTTCTGACTTTATTCAGCATTCCAAATGAGCTGCTATGGTAATATGCCAATAACTTAAGTTTTTTATTTGTTGGCTAAGGGGCATTTTAGCTAGTCAGTTTAGCTTTTCCTTGTGTGCGTCACCGTTGGGAGAAGAGGAGATGAGCCCTCAGTTTTTGTTCTCATTCCTTGCTCCTGCTGGCCTGTGACTTCTAGTATCTGGAGGGGTGTTCCTCTTGTTCGAGTTGTTTCTCCCATAGTTACAGAACGGAGCAGATTTCCACCACAGCTCTCAGAGTGTGTATTGTAGGAAATTTCCAGCTCCTGACATCTGGGAATGCACGTCCATGCCATCACGGAACTTGTTTGGAACAAACACGGAACAAACAGTGTTTGGGAGCAGTGATGGAAGGGCAAGAGGTGTCCAGGAATGTGGGAAGGCTGAATAACTCCTCTACTGCTGTTGGAGGAAGGGTTCCCTGCCCATGGAAGGGGCTGGAACTGGATGAGCTTTAAGGTCTCTTCCAAACCATGCCATGATTCTGTGAGCATTCTTCTGTGTTTGGTGTTCCCCTTTGGTGGATCTGATGTTGGGAAGCTCAGCTGGTGGAAACAGGGAGAGTGCAGATTTCCTCTTGATGTGCACCTCCTCTGCCTCTGAACACCTTTGGAGTTTCTGGTGCTTTGGTAGGTTCAGCCTTTCCTCAGGGTAAATAGGAAAGTGTTTTACATCCGTATATAGGAACACATCTTTGAAACCTCAGATGGAACAGAATCCAGCAGTAAATTAGAAGTGTTAAAGAAGTTAACGTTGGTATAAAATCCACAACTGTCAGCTTTGTTTACAATTGTGTCTCTATGTGTAGTTATGACTGTGTGTGATGATGTCCCTGTCCCTCCACCCCACATGCCATTCTGTGTGTACTGATGGCCCTGTCCCCGCAGCCCCTCGTGCCGTTCTGTGTGTACTGATGTCCCTGTCCCCGCAGCCCCTCGTGCCGCTCTGTGTGTACTGATGGCCCTGTCCTTTTTGTCCCCGCAGCCCCTCGTGCCGCTCTGTGTGTACTGATGGCCCTGTCCTTTTTGTCCCCGCAGTCCAACGTGGCGTTCCGAGGCGGCGGCCGCTGCTGGGGCAATGCGGAAGCGGGAGGGAGGCCCACAGACGTGTTCAGCACCGCCCTGCCGGGCTCTGCCTCGCTCTATGGCTGCTACAAATCACAGGTTCCGTTGGTTATTGATTATTTTTATAGCTCTGTAAGAGTTTGGGTTGCTTGTGAACAAAATGGTCAGAAGATGTTTCTAAAGTGAACATGAATCACAGGGATTGATTTAACTGTAGTAAATCTTCATCGCTGTAACTTTCGTCAGAGGGGACAGTGGCTTTTCTAATGCAGTCACTGATGAAGCTGTAGGGGATGTTTGTTCAAACTGTATTTCACCATTGTTCTGGTGAAATGTTTATGGTAATTGTTCTTCTGTTGGCAAAAACAATTGTAGGCAGAGTGAGGAGCAAACAAAAAAAAACCTGGAAAGTTGGTAAGAAGGAGAACCTTAGCTATGGCCTCAGATATTTCTGTAGTCCAAGTGTTCATATGAACCAGTTCTTAGTGTGATCAGCAGAAAGTGCCAGGACAGTTAAATATGTCAGCTCTCTCTTGGAATTTTTGCCTTTCATAGCCATAAACCTTCACTGAGGTAAAAGACTCAAAGGAAGATTCATTCCCAGTACCTTCAAGACCAGAATTGCTACTTCTTCCATCCAGGACTTGTTATTTTGTCAGACTACTCTGGTCCACGAAGGAGTACTGTATTGTGAGTCTTTAACAGTTAACCCTGCTAAAACACAATTTATTGTTTCACTTACCGAGAGCTAAGAAGGCCTATTGTGTCTAAACCAAGCAGATAAAAAAAAGATGTTCCTTTTTACTTTATCAGGATATAATGCCTTTCCTCAAGAAAAGAATTGGCTCTAAGTTTTCTTCAGTAGCTTAATACTCTAATGATGGGGAGAAAGGAGGTCTAATTCCTAATTCCAGCAGGGATCAACCAGCAGAAACTGGAGCAGATGTTTTAGGCTAACATTGTTGCCAGTTTTAAGAACTCTCTAAGCCTAGACAAAGGGTTGGGTTGAGAAAGAAGACCTTGTTTATTCCATGCATGGTGCCAGGGGAAGTTTTCCACAAACCAAGCACACCAAGGAGTGAAAAGCAAGAGAATTCAGACACTAAAGTTTGCATAAACCTGCCTGTCTAATCCACAGTTCCTGCCTGCCTGATGCAGTCACTGGGCTTGTGCAGCCATAAATAAAAATATCCCATCTATGGTGATCTCCATCTTTCTTTGCTCATTCCATTACCTGATGGATTTCTTTAGTGTCATGATGGATTGTAAGAAAGTGTTTGTGCTATTCTTTTTAGATGCTTTTAACAGCCTTTGCAAATTTTTACATTGTAGCAATTTCTATACTAGTATAAGCTCATACCCATAGGGCTAGGTTGTATAGTTGAAATTAAGATATAGAGGTTTTTTTATTAGTTGAAAGGAAGCTGCTGGGGGTTTAATAGTTAGAATCACAGCCTCTGAGCTGGGTAATTTTACAAAGACAAAAATTAGAATGTGATTTAGTTTATTATCTATTTCTATATCTTCACAAGGAGTACTAAAGCATACCCACCTTTTACCCATGTATCTGAGTATCATTTTTATATTAATCACTGGTGGAATTTCAAAATTACAGATGTTCTGTTCCATATCTAGGCAGAAATCTGGAATTTCAATTGTATTTCCTTCAGCTGTTGTTCATGTGCTGGACAGGTGCTGACACCTGTGGTTTGTCATCTGTTTCTTTCTTAATGGGCCCATACTCTGTGTCTTGTTGGATACCCTGTGGTTCCATGATTGATCAGGTCTAGAGCAATAATAGCATGAATATCATATATTATAGTTTAAAATATAGTCAGTGTTAAATAGTATTTGTTGTTTCCGTGCCTCATACAGGCTGATTTCCCAGATTTGAGGTGCTTTGGGAGGTGTTAATGGTCAGGGGTTTCCTTTACTTTTACTTGTATCCAATGGCCTTCTGCTACTACTTTATCTCCTATAGCTCAGCAATGATGTTTATCTTCATCCTCTTTATGCATCAAAGGAGATTTTAGAGAGTGTGTGTTGTCAGTTGTAGTTGTAACATTAATTAATAATTTAAATTCTCTTCTATCCTCCTTAAACCATTGTACAATTGGTTTCTTATTACTGTTTTTGACTGGACAGAAAGAACAAAAGGATTACATATATAAGTTTTATATTCAGAAAGGTTAAGGCAATTCAGGGAAACATGTCACAGTAAGAATCGTAACCAGTGTAAGATTATACCAACATTATAGCAAGTTTGACATCTGGCACTGTCTTGGCAGTCCTGGTCTGTGCAATTGTGTTTGTCTAAAATAATTACTGCAGTTGGAATTGCTACTACCCCTTGAGAGCATTCAAGTTCTATGTAAGACAGGCCTTCTTTCCAGGCACAGTTCATGAAGTTACATTTTAATTTTTTTAGTCCCAAAGGTCCAGAGGAGGTGGTTTCTCACTTACCTGGTCCTGTAGTTTTCTTCAGTCCTGAATGCTGGTCCCATGGCTCCAGTCCTTGAACTTTCACAGCTGTGTGTGTTGTGAAATGAACCTGGTGTGTTCCTTTCCCGTGTTCCTTCGGTGGCTCATTGTTCCGTGGTCTTGGACCCAGTCTCCCACCTGGATGTCATGAACAGGAAGGCCCAGATCAATTAGGTTTCTGCAGTGAAAGTACTTGTTGATAGAGGACAAAACTCTCCCTAGAGACATAACATAATTACACAAGTGTTCTTGGCCCAGATACTCACAGAATGTGGTTTGTAAGAGACTACCTGGTAAGGTCTCCTGTATAGATTTCAAAAGGACTGAGTTTATCTCTGGATGTAGGTGTTATTCTGACCCTCAGTAGTGCTGGTGGCAGCATCTCAGGCCTCTTTTTGTCCCTTATTCCTTCTATGATACGTGAAGGTTTTGATTGGGCAGGGCCAGCTGGATTGGTGTAGCCTGAGGTGTTCACTGACCAGGTGGCCTTCACTAAATATAGATCCCAATGTTTGAAGGTCGCACCACCCACTGTTTTCAGTGTGGTTTTTAACAGTCCACTGTACTGTTCAACTTCCCCAGAGCCTGGTGCTGCATAACAAATGCTTGGATCAGATTTGTTTCCAGCCTGCTCTGGGCAGACCTGTTGTTAACTCAACCCTTGGTGTCCCACGTTTGTTGGGTGCCAGTTAAGGCTGTCGTGCTTTGGGAATGGCACTTCCCAGTTCAGTTCTCCCACTGAGACTCTCCACACACCGATCTCTCACTGCCCTGCTCTCCCCTTCCCCTCCCTGCTGTGGCACAGTGAGGAGCAGAATTGGAGGCACAAAAGGCAAAGATCACAGGCTGAGGTAAGAACAATTTACTGGGAGCAGCCATGAGAGAAGAAAAGGAATGGTAACAGCTACAGCACTAATGGTAGAGGGTACAAGAAAGATTCAGATGGAAAAAATTCCCAGTAATACAGGATGGCTCCCTCCAGCACATTTTCTTGACTGGAAGGGTCCCCTTCTCCCTGGAAAAGAGCCCCTTTTCCCCCACCCCAGGCAATGAGGTTGGGTGGTACAGAATAACTTCTGGGTCCTGGCCATGCCCCTTCATGCTACCGCAAAAAATCAACCCTGTCCTGGCCAGAACCAGAACAGTTTGCTGACACACCTGTAGGTATCCTGTGCCTAGGAATGATCTCTTTCAGTTCTACCTCACTTACCTCCTCAGCCTGGTTGGTTTGGCAGGGAAAAGCTTCAGGCCCCCAGGGAATGTATCAACTATTACCAATAGGTATTGATACCCATTTGGCCATGGCAATGAGAGAAGTCTAGTGCACACTGTGGTTCATATTTCTTCACTATACTATTTGTGATGCCCTCCATTCCAGTCCCAAGGGTACACAGTTCTCCATTGCTTTCCAAAAACTGTTGGGCTGTTCTTAAAGCCCTGTGGTAAAACCGTCCAGCCTAGTTGAGTCTTTGGCCTCATTTGTGGATTCTCCCATTCAATTCCAAACAGCTCCTGACTTTGGTGTCTGGTGGGATACAAAAGAAAGCATCTTACAAGTCCAATACCAATACTTGTTACTATGCCTGCCTAGGTTGTTGTTTTTTTTTTTGAGGGGAGGTTGTCTCTGGTGATCACTGTGTGGTTGGGGAGGTGCCTCCTACCCAGTTTCCAGCAAAGGTCAGCTCAGGACACAGAACACAAGGCTGAGTGACAAAGAAGTTGTGATGTACAGCTCCAGCACCTTCTTCTTAAACAGTTGCAAGGCAGGATGTAAAATATGAAAGCTTTCCATAAGCCTTAAGCAACACTAGTTTAGTACACCTGAGAGCATCTGTTTGTGTCCAAAAGAGGGTTAAAGGAAATGATACCATCAGCTTCCATCTGCAACAGAGAGCAAGGGAAGGGACAGAGAACTCTGCTTAAAGACATTAACATGGCCTGAAGTAGTTGTGTTCCACGTGTGTGGCTTGCTTACTTCTTGTGTGCTGGTTCCTCCAAGAGTGAACTCAGTTACAACCACGTACAATGACAAAATGACAGTTTGATGTGTTTCATATTAAATAAATGCTTTTATTGTACATTAAATGCAGAATGAAGAAAACGTGGAGTTACCTCAGGCCTACAGTTCTTCCCTTTCAACATCAGAGTACTCTACACCCATGGATCCTTCCCTTTTGTACCCCCCTTGGTCTACGTGTACAGATGACACCAAGCAGCCTGCTGCTCCTCAGATTAACCTGAAGTCCAGGTAGTCATCCTTGACAACAGGGAGTGTGTGTGTGTGTGTGTGTGTGTGTATTGGAGATAGATGGATTATATTTTTCTGTTTAGTTTAATGTAGGAAGTACTTTGGAGGAAGGAACTGTTTTTATTAATACACAGTTGGTTTTTAGGATTCAGCCTGAAAGGAATGATTATGGCAGCGAAACTGATTTATATGGACTCGTGTCAAACATCTTGGAAGAACAGGACAAACCACAGCCATGCTTTGCTGAGGGGTGAGTGAGATGAGCAGGTGACAGAAACTCCCCTCTCTGATCTCACTGTGCTCCTGAGTCAGCTCCATCTGCTGCTGGCCAGGCCCCATGCTCTGTGAGCTTTCTCTCCCTTCTCCTCATCTTCCAACATTTCACTTGGGATACTTGGAAGCTTTTCTCAAGGCATTTAGATTGCATGGCAGCTTCTGGCTCTCTGGTATTTACAGAACTTGTTAATTGGCATTTTTTAAATAAGATCTTAACAAGTGTTGTGGACATGCTGTATTCAGATGAATCCCCTGGATGTGTGCCTTGGTCTCTTTTTTTTTTTTTAATCAAGGCTGAATTCAGACTTTAGGTTTCTTTCTTAGTTAATGTCAATTTACAGAAAAAATACACAAAGCACAGACTCCTTCACATTTGCCTGAACTGGCAGGAGAAAATTCCATGTAAAATTAATGTTTCTTGCTGTTAGTGCTACCTAAGCAATATTTGTGTTTCTAAATGTCAGGTTTCATTTGCCTCTATTTCTGCACCAGAAAAAACAATTCCATGGTCATAACAACATGACACAGAAGGGTGCAGGTCCAGCATCCCCATGATACTTTCAGAGCTCTCTGTCTTTTCCTTTTCCAGGTCTAAGAGGCAAGACAGGGAACCTAGCTCTCAGGTTCCCAAGCCAGACCCTGCTTTTCCTTTCTGTCTTCCCAAACAATTCGAGTGATTTCTCTATGTGTGCTGAATTATGTGGCTGAAGTGAGGGAAAACTTCAGAGTCAGTCTTGATATCATGAGACAACTCAGTAATTCCTTTGCTATGGACCTGTAGGGCTGGTTCAGTACTCCCAGATTTGGCCTGCAGTGGCTTCCAGGAACAATTTCCCCTTTCCTTAGTCTGTTTACAGTTCTCTTTGGAAGTCAGGGACTGATGGTCCTGTGTTAATTCATGCTGGTTAGTGGAAAGAAATGAGGTGTGCTGGGATGCTGCCCCTGGCTTTACCTGCAGGAAGCAGTGCACAAGTGAGGTGAGAGAGAAGCATTTTCTCTGGAGTGCTGGGACATGGCTTTGGAAGACTGAGGGCAGTCTGGGTGCCTGAACTTGGTGCTGAACCAGGAGTATTTGGTGATGATGGACAGGACTGATGGGCCAGGGTTTGATGTGTACACATCCCTTGCAGCTTGAAGGCCTGTCCATAGCTCCTGAGCTGTGGTGGTGTGTCTGGACAAGGCAGAATCAGTTTTCTCAGCTAGATATGGGAAACTGAAGATGACAGGAGTGGCTAGAAGTTGAAGTCAGACATCTTGGAATCATTTGAGAGAAATTACTTGGGATGTGTTAGTTTCTTAAACCTTGTTTTGTGTTTGGGAATGAAGAGCAGCAGCACAGATCTGTGTCTAACCATGTGTTTCTTGTTTTTCAAGGAGTTGTCCTCCCACCCTGAAGTCGGTGTGGCCAGTGAACACAACCAGAATGGAGCACCATGACCTGTTGCCAGAAGCCAGGAGGGCAGTTGTTGGAACAGTGCCCCAGCAGGGTTTCTATGGCAGCGAGTCCATCCCTGCTGCTGACAGGCAGTTCCTGCAGAGTCCCACTCTGGTGTCACAGCAGAAAGCAGACGATTGTTACCGCAGCTTTGCTGGCATGGACCTGGAAGAGCAGAGCTTGTACTCTGCCAGGAGTGACCGTGCCAATGGCTGCAACTTGCAGGCTAATGAGAGTATGAAGACAACACCTGTTTATCAGAACTACCCCTACCTGAAAAACACCTTTGCAGCCCAGGCTGGGTACTCAGAAGCAATCAAAGACTCGGGAGCCGATGCTTATTCCTATGGAAGGGAGAAGGTGTGTCCCAAAGGAGCAGATGCACAGGTGCACCCAAAGCGGGCAGAAACATTCATTCCACAGTGTCACAGATACAATGAGAACACAGATTATACCAGGTACACTGAATATTCTCATGCTAGTAAAGCAAAGCCCAACAAGGGCACCAGTTGTAGCCTCCAAGAAAATAGAAAGCTGGTAAATGGAGCCCCTGAGGCACCATCTCTGGATGCAGAGCCCTATGCTAAATTATTTCAAGTTAAATCAGGAACTCAGAAAAAATTTGAAGATACAATTTCAGATCAGCATGACTTTACATTTCCCAAGTCTGTAGGACTTGTATCAGAAAAGCAATTTGCAAGCGAATCTTCCTTTGGCACTGATTTTGGGCAAAAATTTGAATATGGACTAAAATCTTTTGCAGCTTGTCCAGGGAATAATGGTGTGGAAAAGCAGCAGTTTTCCAAGGCCGATCTTCAGAATCCGGAATTCTATAAATCACTCTCACTGTTGCCTAGTGCAGCAGTCTCCTCAGCAGGCTCTAGCACCAGGCCGGGGTGGATGAACATCCAAATCAAACCCACGGCTTCTGGCCCCTTCCAGAATCCAAGTCCTTTGTTGAAACTGAATAATCAGTCACCTGCATTTCCAAAAAGTTCTCGTCATTCTAATGATGTTTTTCAGTTGCCGTCTTCAAATTTGCCTTTAAATAGTAATTTACTTCACAAGTACTGTCAAGACAACCCATTCCTCTCCAGCCTTGACTTCGGCTACAGCACTGCAGAACGAGCTCGGGCAGCTGCGTGCATGGAAGCCCTGGTTAGGGGTGGGGAAGAGAACCTCATCGAGTACCTCAGTGAGAAGAAGTTGAAGCAGCCAAATGGATTCTGTGACAGTTACTTGGCTCAGCAGTTGGGGATCATTGATAATCTGAACAAGCAGCGTTTCCAGCTGAAGCCGCAGAGTGAGCACTGTGACCTGGAAGGGCAGAACCAGGCAGATGGGGTGTTCCAGGACATGTACCAGGAGTTACTGGAGTCTCAGGGGCAGCTGCATCTCGGGGCAGGGAACGGGGACACCAATGCCATTGGTGCTGGGAGCTGCCTGCAGGCTCCAGGCATTCCCAACTGCGTGGTGGGCGACTTCAGGCGGAACCGGCAGCTGGGCCCCAGCACTTTCCCCATGAGATCTGCTCACCTCTTGGGCCGGTCCGTGGTGCCTCTGATGGAGCCTCACACCTTGTTCTCCCAGGATGATCTCAAACACCTCTACCCCTGCTTTACAGAGAAGATGTACGGTGACAGTGCCCTTTCTGGTTTCGTGTCAGCATTTGGATTTCAAAAGCAAGTTAAAAGTCGCAGTGGGCCTGCCAGTGAGCTGCATGTGAGACTGGAAGAGTGTTATGAGCAGTGGAGAGCTTTGGAGAAAGAAAGGAAGAAGGTAAGAAAACCAAACTAGAATAATATCACAGATTTGATATAGATCTCATCTTGCTCAGTGCAGTCACAGATCGTGGGTACTTCTGCTGTTGGGAGTTGAAATCCTTGATGGGACTTTAAAGTTATAAATCTGTTTCTCTGTGTGTTTTGGGACAGAAAGTGAAAGGCGTGGAGATTTGTAGTCTTGCTGGAAGCATAGCTAATGTTGTATGGAAGGTTGCACTAAAAGCAGGAATTCAGGGGCTTTTCCAGTCCCAGGGCTGGGGAAGGTGTGTTCATGAGGAACAAAGATGTGCTATGCCTTTTTTAATTAATACAGTAAATACAGTGCCTCTGGAACGTTGAAAGCAAATCCAGTAAATATGTTTTGAATTGAAACTAAACTTTAATTCTTCCAGTTCAATTTTTTTAGAAGCTATACTGAATTCCTACCTCCTGTTTCCCTGAAGGTTTAAACCTAAGATGTATTTGAAGGGGTTCTTTTTTTTTTTTTTTTTTTTTTCCCCCAGAAACAGAGGCTGAGAGAAGGGTCATTTACTTAAAACCCTTGCAGTAAAAGGCTCAGGTAGTGCTGTGTGAAGCCCTACTAAAAGCAGTTGCCTTTTTTGCTCTGTAGGAAAACCTGTCTTCATTTCACCAGCTGAGATGGGGTTTGAATTTCAATACCTGGGGTTGTCTGTGGAAGAAGCTGGGCCAAATATCACCTAGCAATAGTGGGGCCTTTGGGAGTTCTCCTGTGCCACCTCCTACAAAGAAACTGATTCCAAGAAGATGTAACGTTGGGATTTTTTTTTACAGTGTTTCCTGACAAAAGCCAGTGGTTGCTTTGTATAGAGGGGTTGAGGAAGAATGAGCCCAGATTAAGGAGGGGAGATGGTGTCTGGGGTGCATGGAAAGTGCAAGAGAGAAAAAGCTGGCATGTCCATGGCCAGGGGCCATGGTGGGAGAAATTCAGCTTTATCACAGAATCCCAGAATGGTTTGGGTTGGAAGGGACCTTAAAGCTCCCTCAGTGCCACCCCTGCCATGGGCAGGGACACCTTCCACTATCCCAAATTGCTCCCAACTCCATCCAGCCCAGCCTTGGACACTTCCAGGGATGGGGCAGCCACAACTTCTCTGGACAGCCTGTGCCAGGGATTTGCCACCCTCACAGGGAACAATTTATTTCTAATATCTAGTCTAAAGCTGCTCTCTCTGTGTGAAGCCATTCCCCTTGTCTTGGCACTCCATGCTCTTGTTAACAGTGGACCACTATGAAACCATCCAAGAATTGCAGTTTTAAATCAGTTTTAGCTAATTCTATGTTGTTAGGGGTGTTATAGAGTAACATAACAAGGCGATGAAAGAGATGGAAAATTGGAATCTTGCAAACAGTTTTCAAAATAGTTTTCTGATGGCGAGATAAAATAGAGAATCCTGGAATGGTTTGGTTTGGAAGGGACCTTAAAGACCATCCAGCTCCACCCACCTGCCATAGGCAGGAACACCTTCCACTAGACCAGGGTTCTTAGGAAAAAATCTTTATGTAGTTTAATCTGTACAAAAATTAGGTTAATTGCTGACTGAAACCGTTTTATTTTCATTTTATGTGTGAGATCCACATCTGTTTGGTCATTTTTTTTCCCTGTAATTCTGACTTGCCTCCATTTTATTTCCAGGCAAAACCAGTACAGGCTGTAGTCAGAGTGAGCAGACATAGCACTGCTGGAACATGGTGTGTTGGCACGATTGCTTTAGTTGAACTGCTTTGAGTAAAGCAGTTGTTCACTTAAAGCAGGTGATTGTCTCACCAGAGGGTTAAATCCCAAATGCCTGAATCCTCATTGTCTCCTTTAAAAATCTCCAAAACCCTGATGGGAAGAAATTGAATCTGGTATTTTTTCTTGTTTCTGTAATGAAGCACACTCTGCATGTACATTCTGAGGGAGTTGTTCTTTTGTTTTCCTGCAGACTGAATCAGCTCTTGCTAAGAATTTCCAAGGGAAGAAGGTTTCCAGTACTAACAACATTCCAATTCCAAGGCTGACATCAAATCCATCAAGGGTTGATCGCTTAATTGTGGATCAGCTACGGGAACAAGCCAGAGTGAGTTGTAGGACTAAAAAAAATCTATTGAACTTATCCCACAGAACTTAGAGTACAGTGTGAGATAGGTAAGATGATCAGAGCAGATTTTCCCAAAATAGCTTTGTTCTTCATTGCTGTGCAGGGAATAACATTTCAGCAGTCCCTGTTAGAGCTTCTGCAGCTCCAGGGTGCTGTTTCTAGGGAACCACAGAGGGGCTGAGGCTTACAGTTACATCCCCATGTGTCAGGAGGATGTGGTTCCTGGTGCAGGAGCGTGCATGTGGTGCAGCATCCAGTCCTGGAGCCTGTGCACAGCTCTCAGGGGTGCTGCATTCAGAGCAGCTCAGCAGGGAAATGTTCACTGTGGATTTGGAGACACTGTGATGGAGGAGGTTTTGTGGGAAAAAAAACAAGTTTAGTTAATGTTTAGAAGATATTGACATATATATTTGCTTGAGAGCCTGGTATATTTTAATGCAGAATGATTATTTGATGCACCTTCAGCCTGAGTTTCTGTTACCAGTTTGCTGTTCAGCCCAGTAGGGCAAGGGAGACTGGTATCTGAGCACTGGCTGCTGAGACTGGCTGCTGAGCTCTGTAGGCAAACCACAGTGTGGTGACAGCCCCAGGGTCCTCAGGGAGGTGACAGCTGGGGGAGGAGGGAGCACAAACTCTGCCATCAGAATGGTGAGGGGCTGCTGTGGCCCTCCTGAGGCCCAGAGACCAGAGCCATGGTGCTGGTGCTGCAGGCAAGGAGAAGCAGAAACCAACCTGTCCCTTCCGCTGCCAGGGACTGTGGGGTGAAAGGGTTCTGGGAAATGTTGGGTTTGGAGGCAGCAGCAGTGCTGGGCCTCACTGGGCAGCAGGGGGGAGCAGCAGCCTGTCCTACCTGCCTCACACAGGAGAAATAATCCGTGGAGCTCTGTCTGCTCGCTGCCTGCAGGACCTGCCTGGTGCTGCTCATCCAGCTGAGGGAGGGACTGAAAGACATGGATGGGCTTAGTGTAGTAAAACTCCTATGAATCCCAAAAGAACAGCCTTTGTTTCCATGTTTAGAAGATTTGCCTGCCCTTGTCCTGGTAATTTAAAACTGCCTCCAAAACACGGCTTAAGCCTCTCTAGCCATTTCAGAAACCAAACTTCAGGGTACAGCACTTCAAACCCTTGTTAGGTACCTGGTTAGGTAGTTTTAAGGATGCTCAACAGTAGAGTGGGGCTGTTAAACCTGGATTCTAGCATCAGAAAACTTAGTGATGGCCAGAGAGAAACCCTGGTACAGAGGTTTGAGTGGAAGCTGAGTTGGCTGAATCTGGGATTAACTCTTCATAGTTGGACCATCCTGTTAAATCTTCTTGACAGTCACATGCATTCCTTTAAGACATTAAGTGTAGCCATGGCCCGAGGAACATCCCTATTTGGGGATTTTTAGTTTCTCTTTTTCTGCAGACCAGTGCCAGGTTCTCAGCATTATGTGACTGTGGCTGAGGAGTCGCTCACCATGGGAAACCCACAAGTGATGTGACTGGTGTAAGATAAGACAACAAAGACACATTTTCAGTGGACTAAACAAACCTGAATTATTTCTGAATGTTTGTTCTCAGCTCCCTTGGTGCTGGGTGTTCATCCCAAAGTCAGCCCACACGTGGTTCCACAGCAGCTTCCCCTTTCCCAGTGCAGCTGTGACTGCTGCTGGCCCAGGCTGCCCTGCACAGCACAAGGGACCCATCTGGGTTTTCACCCAGAAATTGCAGCAGTGTTGTGAGAAGGGAGGACCCCAGTGCTCTGAATTCAGGGAAGTGCACATTGTTCTGAAACCACCTTTTTTCATGGATGACTCCAAGCTGTACAGATCTGATATTAACCTGTAAGCTGGGGGTCCTTACTCTGGGGTGCTGTAGCTTTGTTGTTGTGCTTTGCACACCCAGCTGTACCACAGCTTTGGGTTTGGAGATCAACAAATCCCAGGTAAGAACTTAAAACTGCTTCAGCTGTAACTTCATGAACTGTTCTCAAAATAAAGTAATGATTATCATTAATCTGTTCTCCCTAGTTAGTTAATTTTCTTATAAGTGTGGATGACTACAGTGTGAACCCCTGTAAGATGTGAATTGTTCATTAGGTTGTGACTTTACTGGGGAAGATGGAGCGCCTGCGCAGTTCTCCGCTCCACGCCAACATCTCCACTGCTCTGGATAAACACCTGGAGTCGATCCACGTGGTGCAGGCTCGGAGGAAGGATGAGATTGTCAGTGCTTCCAGTCGGCAGCGGCACGGCCCTCCCAGGTGCCAGGATGAGAGAGGTACAGCTGTGCTTATGTTTGCTTACAGGGTAGCTGGGAGGTTGAACACGTCCTGCAAAAATAACTGAGGGGGGTTGTCATTCAAGTTTTAACTTACTTTTCTCTGTTAGCTTTGTCAAAGGCAGACTGGGTGGGGTTTGGATGGGGGTTTGAGGAGATACTAAAACAGCGTCTTAGAGATAAATAGGTTAAATCAATTTGGAGGTAGTTATTCAATTAATAAACTAGCAAGGAAGAAAAATTAGTGGGGTTTTTTGATAACACATTCAGGGATTGGAGGTGTTGCTAAGGTATTGACTCTTGCTTCTCCCTGTCCCTCATATTCCTCTTCCTGTGAACCCTCCAGCTCTGTCTTTGTCTAGAACTTCCTTGGTACCTCCATGCTGAATCTGCCCAAAGTGACTGAGATGGCCTTAGGTTACAAATGGATTTCCTCTTCAAGCATCTTCTGTCTTAGACTGGCATAATGACAAATAATATGTTGGATGGATGCACAAAAATACAGTGGGCAGAATGCTTTCATTCTTAATGGTGTCTCAAATAAGCCAAATATTCAGCTTAATCTTTCACCAGTGCACAGGCAGAGTGGCAGGTTCCCTTGTCTCTGAGATGGGAGTCAAGGTGAATTCCTGTTTCCTGCGACACTCTGACCTCTTACCTTGTGTCAGAAGCTGTCTTACATTTCTGAATCTGTTGATCACTTCTGCTGTTCTTTCTACATCTGAATTACAGGGATTATTTTACTTCTTTGGGGTGTCCCGTCATGCAGTTCTGTAATTCTCAAGTTTACCTCAGAAGATAGACTACAGCATTCTTTCTTTTCACCTGTTCGCCATCATTCTTGTTTCTCTTTACCTTGACTGAAGATTATGGGACTTGTTAAGGTGAAAGGGTTTTTTTGGATGTTGAAACCTATGAAAATAATTGTTTTTACCTGGCACTATCAGATCTGTGAGCTCTTTGGAACAGAATAGTCTGGGAAGGAGTTGTCAGACCTGGAGATCCACCTTCTTGGTGCAGCTGCTGGGAAAGGAGAGGAGGCTCTGTACAGTGGGATCTGATTACTTACCTGGAGGGGTGGTGCTTGGTCCTCTGTCTCCCATCGCTGTCTTGGAGCATTGAACCTGGAGCAGCAGCTGGGGAGGGTTTTTTGAACAGCAAATTATTGGATGCAATATTTGCTCTGTCAGGCAAAACTTTGAGGGAAAGGCCTGAAGCTGTTCTGGTTTGTTCAGGGGCGGGTCTTGCCCAGCCCTGTTTCCACAGCACCTTTCTATTCCATCTGATCGATATTCAGCATCTCTTACAGAATCACAGGGTGGCTTGGGTGGGAAGGGTCCCTAAAGCTCCTCCAGTTCCACCTCTGCCGTGGGTAGGGACATCTTCCACTGTCCCAGGCTGCTCCAAGCTCTGTCCAGCTTGGCCTTGGACACTTCCAGGGGTGGGCATCCACAGTTTCTCTGGGCAGCCTGTGACAGAATAATGGGACCCAGGTGACCCTTTACAGCTCTGTGGTTCAACACCCGTTCACAGACCGTGACCTGTGTGCATCAGTCCAATGCCCCAAACAAGCTGTTCCTTCACCCATGGTAAGGATTTCTTGGCAGGACAGGTGAAGGACACTGCTGTGACCCAGAAGGGGAGGGCCCTGGTGCCATTAGTGTGTGTGTACACGGAGCACCCCAGCCCCGGGGTGCAGCTGCAGCAGGAAGGTGCTGTAACAAACTCAGAACCTAAAAACCACACAACTGCCTCGCTGTGTGAGGGCAGAGAAATTCAGATCCAGCTTTTATAAACCTGGAAAGGGACAGACAAGGTCAGACACAAAAGGGTCACAGGTGTGGGGCGAGGGCAGCCTCAGCAGTGCTCCAGGACTAAAGGGCCGTTTCCTCCCTCTGCAGTGGTGCTGGCTCTGGCCGCGGCGCTCCGAGCCCTGTGCCTGGCCACGCGCAAGGTCCGCACCGTGCTGTGGTGCGCCTTCCAGATGACCCTGCCCAAACCCTCTGCTGGCAAACGGGCTCGGGAGAGACTTCCTCAGGAGGGGGCAGCGCCCGAAGAGAAACGAGCCGAGACCCCCCCGGCTGCGGCTGCGGCCCCGCGAGGGCCCAGGGAAGGGGGGGCAGAGGGAGCCCCGGGGCCGTGCACGGACCTGCTCCGCAGTGTGTATGAGAGAGGAGACATGAATTCCTCATAATTTTTGGTTCTTTTTAGTTACTTCAAAGTTTCAACTGCTAAAGTTCATATTTAAAGCTATATCTTGATGAGAAGTGAGATTTGCCTTAAGGGCTCTCAGGTTAAGCTGTTAACGTGATGGGCAGGGTCAGAATGTTGTAAAGCCAAACTGGTGAATGTTAACTTAAAAAAATAATCAGACTAATTCATTAACAGCCAAGCTATTATTTAACTCCTGAGGGTGAAGCCTGGTGTCCAACTCTCCCCATAACTCCTTTTAGTTTTGCTTTAGGAAATAGGTTTTTAAATAATGATTCTTAAAAACTGTGGTGTGACGGGGTGTGAGGTTGGTGTCAGATCAGATTGTGATGTAAAATGGTTTCCTTATTGAACTAAAACCTGGAAACAGAAAGAAAAAAGGCTAGGAATACCCAATATTCATGTAAAACTAGATATTTAAAATACAAATATTTATGAATTTGAGATTTTAAAGTCTATGTTTGGGAAAGGCAATATGCACCAGGTTCCACTAAATTACCAGTAGAGCAGAATTGCTGTGTGAAACCATGAATTTAGTGAATGTGTTCAGATATTTGGAATGCTCTTGGGAACAAATGAACTACTGTTGTAAAGTATTTAAGCATAATCAAACTACGACAGGCAGACAGGATTGTCCTGCAGAGCTGTGAAGGAGCTTCAATAATGAGCGTTGTTTTTAATTTAACTTCAGAAAAGGTCGTGCCAAGTTCTGAAATTTGGATTTTCTTAAAGTTACTAGTTTGGTTTGAAATTTGATTGTCAACTTCTAGACTTCTTAGTTCCCTTCTGCATTTGGGCAGCTCCCAGCACTGGTGTTTGCTTGCAGCTCTGTCTTTAGGAGCAGGAGTGATGGATAAACCAGCACCCAACACTGGTGCTTGGGACAGAGCGGCCCTGGGAAACCCACAACCAGTGGGTTAAAGTTACTGAGCTGACCATGCCTGCACACCCTGGTACCGACATGGCTCTGTTCTTCCTGCTGCTGGGAATGCTGATATGCAGAAGGGGTGATGGCATCAGATAAATTGTCATTAGATGATGTGCAGAAACGACTGAGAAAGGCTCAGCAGAAGGTGGGGTGTGATCACGGCAACGACAGAAGTGCTGCCGGGTGAGTGGGGCAGAACAAGCACAGCTTCCTAACAGTCACTGCACTGGGGGTTGTTCAGTTTGACCCAGGCTGTGTTGATGTTAAAGCAAAAATGACTGTGCTGGCTGGAGTTGTCTATAAGAAATAAATTCATTTTTGTTGAAGAGCTTTTGTTCTGCAAGTGTGTTTCCAGGCTGGGCTCCTCGAGCCTGAACCAGTACCAGGGGGAAGCATTCAGTCTGTTATGGAATTGTGTTCAGGATAAAGCAAAGGGATGCTGAAATCTCTCTCTGGAGACAGCTATGACCATAACATCAAACATGTCAAGGGAGCCAGAGCAGGGAACATTTCTTCCCTGCAAATGTCTCAGCTCCAAGCTCTGCATTGCCAAGGAAGGCTGATGCAGCAATTCTGTCATCTGCACTGGGAATCTTAGGGGTGAGTCCAGAGTATTCCTGCTCTATAAATAACCTGGTGCTGTCAGTGCCAGCTGTGCACTGCTGACTGTCCTGAGTGGAGCAGCAGTGGTTGGAGCTCCAGAAGCCGAGTTGCTGCCTGCCTGGGCACCTGATCCATGGCACAAACTGCTGGCATGGGAAGGGGTTGGCCCACAGTACTGGGGGGCAGGGGCAGTACCGTGGGGTGGGCAGAGGGGGGAGCCCTGCAGCTTCATGGGCTGGGGAACACCAGCTCACTTTGAGTTTCCAACACCACTGGGGGTTTCCAACACCACTGGCTACTGCTATGGTGCTGCTCCTGACCACAGTTCCATTCTGCCCCAGGACAGCTGCTGGAAGCCAAAGGGCTGGACTTGCCCTTGCTCCTGATTGCTGTCCCTGACAGGGCCTTTTCCAAGAGCAGAGTGAGGTTTGGCCAGACAGACATAACAGCCTGGCCCAGCCCTGTGCCTGGCTGGGAGTGCAGGGGACAGTGGTACCTGCAGAGGGATCTGCAGGGCTGTGGGAGCCACTCCCACTGTGTGTGTGACTGTGCCCTTCTTGCATCCATGCACACTCGTATGGATGTGCACACACGGTGTAGCCTGCTGTTCCTGGACAGGCTCTGGAGCACAGCAGTGGGCAGAACGGGCTCAGGGCCTCTCTCCCAAAGAGGTGAACGCTGCCCTTCCGTGGACCCTCACAACCAAAGGTCTCAGGAGGCTGTGACAGGCTCAGGTGGGCCGTGCCCATGCAGGTAGGCAGCTCCAGCCCTCAGCTTGCATTTTCCTTGGAAGCCAAGGGCTGGGCAGTTCCGTGCCAGGTCACAGAGCTCCCAGAAAAGCCACTTTGGCTGACAAGGATGGGCAGCAGCTGGTGCCAGCAGGAAGTGAGGTCACCCGTGCTGCCGGCCTCCTGAGCCCCACGGGTGGCAGGGCTGCCTTGGGCCCAGCCTCAGCCCAGGGCTGCTGTACAGGGCTCCAGGACACTAGAGGAAGTGAGAGCTGGCCCATGGTGCTAGGGCTGAGTGACACCCCATCCCTCAGGAGCTGCCCCTTGCCTTGTTCCACCACAGTCCCACACCCTGGCAGCTGCCTGAGTCACCTGAAATACCAACCAGGAACTGCCCCCAGTGCACCAGGCCAGGCTGGGAAGAGAGCCCTGGGGAGCAACACAGCTGGGTCAGCTCCCAGGAAAGAGGGCACCACCAGAGCCTTGAGAAACAAGGCATAAATGAAGCTGAATCTGCACCAAGGCAGCAACAGGCAAGCCTTCAAAAATGCTGCTGCTGGGCAAGGGGCCAGCAAGGACACAGGACACACCACTGGCACTGGCATCATGAATGGCAACATCACTCAGAGGAACCCACTTCTTGGCCAATCAAGATTTATTACTCAAGTCCAAAGACAAAGCAGTTGGAGACTCACACACACAGCAGCAGCTTGAGGGGGAGGCCTGGCCCTGGAGTCAGAGCCGTGCTGAAAGCAGCGCTGGGTCGGGTGCCCTGGGAGTGCAGGAGCACAGGAGCTCAGCACAGGTCACCTCACAGCAAACAGGCAGCTGGAGCATGCTGCAGCACAGAGCCCAGGCACAGCCGTTCTTCTCACAGGCTCTCCTTCCCCCTCAGTTCATAGGATTAGTGTTCTCCTTCCCCAGTGGGAAACACCATCACAAAACAGGCTGGAGCAGCAGGAATGAGCCCTTTGGCGGGAGGAGGAGCATTCAGGAGCAGCACTGCAATTCCTGATGGCAGCTGTGCCCAATGGCCAGTGACCCCAGAGCATCCCCAGCTCACCCTGCTTGTGCCAAACCAGCTTCAGAGCTTCACCCTGGCAACAGCTGTGGAAGTAACAGTCCATGTTCACCCCACAGAACATCAGGGAGCACCATTTTCCAGCTATGTGGAGTCTTAAAACTACGTCAGGAGTGTGGCTTGCTGCTGCTGAGGCCAATGCTCCTGCCCAGGCAGTGTTTCCCTCACTCACTCCACAGGTGATGCAGTCACGTCACTGCAGCTCACCTATTTCACATGTCACTGCTCTGCTGCAGCCCAGCACTGCCCCATGCTGAGTTCAGCTCCTGTCCTGCTCCCCCAGCCCAGCCCGAGCAGGGCCGGAGCGTTGGCCTCAGCAGCGCAAACACAGCGATTTGCAAAGACATTTCTCAAGGCTTGTGTAAATGAATTCGTGTGTGCCCTGGGGCAGTGTGTCCTGGCTCGTGGCAGGACAGGATCACCTCGAATCACGGGGCTGCTCCGTGCTCTTCTCCCAGGTGGTCAGAAGTAAAAATGGATCAATTTAACAACACGGACATAATCACTTCACCTTTCTTTGGTACAGACACTGGCCACGAGCACTGACTGGGACACTGATACCACAAGCACAGGGCACAATGAGTCCAGGAGCTGCTCAGAGATTCCGTTCTGCTATATAACAAAACAAAGCAAAAAAAAAAAAAAAAGAAAATAAAAAGGCACCACTTCCCAAGAACTGCTCCTGGCCACGTGCCCGGAATTCTTGCTGCTTTTTAAACACACACCATATTCAGAATTAATTTTATCCTTTGAGAGTCCAACTGGAAACCACCAGCTACCGCTTCCGCTCGCCTTTCTGTGTTCGTTTCTTCTCCTTCTCCTTCCGCTCCTGCTTGGCCAGCTTGTCCTTCTCCCGCTGCAGTTTATCCTGCTCTTTCTTCTTCTGGAACTCATCCCGCAGCAGCTCCCGCTCCAGCTTCCTGGCGTTCAGGACGTCCTCCACGTTGGTGTTTCTGAACAGCGCTGGGGTGGGCTAAGGGCCGACAGTGCTCTGGCTGAGGGCATGTGAGATGGTGCCTGTGGCACGTGGGGAGTTTGTTCTACCTCCCCCTCACCTTCTGACTCCCTATTTCCTCAGCAGGCAGGTAAGGAAGGGGGGAATGAGGAATGCAGAAAGGAGAAGGAATCTCTGGTTGCTTTTCCAGAAAGAAAAGTCAGGTTGAAAAAACACCCACTCCTAGAGAAGGAAAGGGCTGGAGCACAAGTCTGATGAGGAGTGGCAGAGGGAGCTGGGGGGGCTCAGCCTGGAGAAAAGGAGGCTCAGGGGGGACCTCACTCTCCACAACTCCCTGACAGGAGGGTGCAGCCAGGTGGGAGTCAGGCTCTGCTCCCAGGGAACAGGGACAGGGAAAGGGTGGTCAGGCATTGGCACTTGGGGACAGGGGTTAGTAGTGTCCTTGGCAGTAATGGGGGAATGGTTGGACTCAAGAGGGCTTTTCCCACCTTAGTGATTCTATGTTTTTTCCTAGAAAAATGAGGTTGCCTGCTGGTTCTTAAGACTGATGTGTAAAAATAAGTGTCAAACTTCTACAAAGCTGAAAGGAAGCAAACCCACAGAGTACAGCCTCGAGTGGGTTCACTGCAGCTGTGTGTGACATGCCTGAACACATATATGCATGTACATACGTGTGTGTATGTGCAGACAGACAGGTACATATGTGTCCCTAATGTAGGGACAAGAATAACTTAGGTTTCATATTTAATTATGTGATAAAACCTGCTTCCATCTTAAATTTGTCAGCTGGGAGCTCAAGGACGGTCCCAATTCTGAGACAGACACAGGCCCTTGGTCCTGCCCACCCTGAGTGTTCAGCTGCACCACGGCCTGCCAAGCTTCATTCCTGACATGGCTTCCCTCTCTGCACACCAGTTACCATTAACCTGATTTCCCTATCAATAAGCATGTTCTATGAAGCTGCAGGAAGGTGGAAGAGGGAAAGAGGGGAGGAGAAGAAAATGAATGGCAGGGTTAGTGTGAGTGCTTTGCACAGAGCACTTGGACTGTCACTGTCACAGTGAGCAACGTCAGGTACACAGAAAAACCAATCCCCAAGATTAAAAGGCGGCCCTACAGAAACAGGGAGACCAGCACAGGGAGAGAAGGATGGGAAATTCACCATGAAGGCTGCCTGCCTGACAAGCAGCCTGAGTCACCAGGAATTCAAAGGATACATTTTTCTGATCCAATATTTACTGCTGTCGTCAATCCATCCTGTTCATCCCCACCAGTAAGAGAATTAAGGAAACACAGACATCAGTAATGATCTTGTGCCTCTCTACAGCCACACTTCACTCAAATAACCCCCTTATAAAGCCAGGAAGAAGTAGCTGGACCCTCACAGACCAGGTATGCACAGCTCCCACCCTCAGCTCCTGTTGCTCCAGGGCCAGATGCTGTTGCCTACAATTCACTCTGCTGGGCAGGGAAGAGCTTGTTCTTCAGCACCATGAAGAGTTAACTTCTAACCCTCCCACTCCAGACACTCTCTCTGTAAAGGATTATTTCAGCAGATTTCTCCTGGGAAAGCAAGAGAAACTCAGCACCAGCTGCTGAGGGATGGGGGCATTCACTGCTCTCCTGCCACACACTGGGCTGGGCAAAGCAGCACAGCCACGTTTGGTGGGGACAAACACCCTCCCAGGAGCGCCTGCTCGCAGCACTCCGCAAACGAGGAGCTTCCATGCTTTGTCCAGGGCAGTTATTTTATCGTGAAGGAAGAATGCAAAGTTTCCCCAGCTCTCCCCACCAGACCCTGCAAAGCTGGGAGGGTGCTGTTGTTTGAGGAGGTTTAGAACAGGTGATGTCCCTCACAGTCCCAAGCCCTGAGCAGTGCAGGAAAAGGATGAAAAGGATATTCCTCCTCGTCGGTCACATTGGCATACTGGGCCAGGAGCGCAGCCTTCCTCTGCTTCTCCTCCTGGGACACCTCCTTGGGCTTCACCACTATCCTGGCCTGCTTCTCCATCATGCTGGCGATGGCCTGGACCTCATCTGGCAGGAGAGGCGTGACAGTGTCAGCCCAGGCCACAGGCACGGCCTCTGAGCCCCTGGTGTCGCTCACTGCTCCTCCCTCTGCAGCTCCACCCACCCCCTGTCCTGCAGGGACATTGTCCTGGGGAAATGCACCGACCCAAAGGGACAGGTCTCACCCAAAACCACCCCCCGAGCTTTTCCCAAGGGCACTAGTGGTGCTGTCAAAGCCAGCTGCTTTGGGGAATTCCAGCTGGGATCTGGGAGAGATGGAGCTGCTGAGGAGCCAGCATGGGGCTGACACCCTGAGGTGATATGGGCTGCTCTCTTTGAGGGGGAATTCCTGTGCTGCACCAGCCACCACCAGACACTGTTATTCCTGGAGTAAGGGAAGTTTCACAGTGAAACTGGAATCAGTCAGGCTCTGGCTAATGAAAATCCATTTGACTCCAAATCACATTCTCTTCTGCTTCAAAGCAGCTTAATAAGTTTATTTAAGTACATACTTAACCTCCATCAAAGAGAAATTCTGAAAACCTGAAGTGAGGGATCAGTTCCATGCTCTCCCTTTATTTCCAACCAAGAGAAACCATCAGCTGACTGACCTTTTAACACTGAAATTCCACTGCCCGTTTCCTAAAATGACATCTGGGTTTTGATGCCAGTTTTTTTTTTTAATCTGTTAATCACTTATCCTCAGGACTCTCTTATTCTGAGTGCATACACACTTCAGTGGGGATTTACCCTTTTATGGAACCCCAGTGAAATAATTTCACCCTGGAATTTCACGAACCTAGACACACTGTGCTGCCTTTTTATAACAAGAAAAATCCCTGTGGGTGAGCACTGGCAGGAGCAGGAGGAGCCCAGCAGCAGCTCCAGCTATCCCAGTCACTTGTCCCCAAGGGGAATTTATTTTATTTACTGCATGGAACAGCACTAACTTCTCCCTGTCTCCAGCCAAAGGCAAGGTCAGACCAAGAACAGACTTCCAGGATTTCTGGGGAAAGCCACTGAGCTGCTGTGTGCTGGAGCTACTGTGTCCATGCAGGGGGTGGGGGAGAAGGGGCTGCTGGGGCTGATCCAGTGACAAGGGACTTGCTGCCAGAGCCATTCCTGGGCCACACCGAGCACTGACAATGCCCAGAGGCAACAAGAAAATGCAAAGCAAACAAAAAGCAGGATTTAGAGCAAAGGGACGTTCCATTGTCACGATCTCCTGTCAGGTCTGTGCCCCTGCAGTGTCACTGATCCGTGCTGGTACCACAAATCTCCAGCACATGGCTCCACTGCAGCCAGAGCCCTGCACAGGGACCAGGACAAACCTCCCCACACACGGACAAGGCGAGCTCTTGGCTCCCAGCTGAGGACAAGGGATGGATTCAGGGAAGGGACACAGGGACAGTGGGGCTGGCTGGGGCTGGGGAAGGAGCAGTGACAGTTTATCAGCAGCCTCACAGAGCTTCCTCCAACAAGCATTTATGGAAAAAAAGGAGAGTTGTAAGGGAAAATGTTGGAAGAGAAAGTATGGATGTGTGAATGAGGTCAGCAGCAGCAGCAGCAGGGGCAGCCCAGCTCCCCACAGGAGCAGCTGCAGTTGTACAAACCAGCTGCTTTCCAGACTGGCACGGACAGAAGCAGCACAGGCTTCTACAGCATAATAGCTGCAGTGCCAGCACTGAACAGAGACAGCCCTGGATGCTGGGAAAGGGTTTCTGAAAAAAGCACAGAATGGTTCAGGCTGGACTTTAATGACCATCTCATCAGAAAAAAAAATCTTAGAGAAAAAAAAAAAAACACACCAAAAAAAACCCACCAAAACCACACACACACACACACAAAAACCAAACAAACAAAAACCAACCAAAAAAACCCCAAACAAACCAATGAAAAAAAAGAAAACCAAACAACCACCACAAAAAAATAGGATGCCAAACCAAAAAACAACAACAGAAGGCAAAAAACCCCACAAAGAAGAAAACAACAAAAAAAAACCCTTTTCCCCTGCAGGCTGATGAACCCAAAGAGCTGGGGCAGCCCAAAGTGAAGCTGCTGATCCCCATGCCAGGTGAAAAGGAACTGAGCAGCAATGGAGTGAGAGGCAGGTCAGACCTGCAGCCATGGGCATTGGTTTAACTCCTGCCAGGACAAACACAAAGTTCTCATTGAGGTGAGGCCCTGCAGGTCACCCCACACAGGACCAGGGCACAGCACCCCAAAGCACAGCACTCTACCTTCTTTCTCCTCTTTGGAATCAACGACCTGGGAGTCAGACCACCTCTCCACAACCTCCCTGCACACATCATTCAAAAGATCTTCTTCCTAGAAAGGGAAAAGAGACTCCTCAGACTTGGAACAGAGTTGGCTGCTTCAAACAAGCACCAGTCAGACAAGAAAAGCTGCAGCTACAAAGGATCTGCACGCCCAGCAGTCAGCTCAGGAACACAGCTTTTCACCCCAAATCTGCATGTTAAACACACACAGGACTCTGGTTTCCCTGGGATGACACAATCACACCGTGTCTGGTCACTGTGTGCATGAACAGCTCTGACACACGTGGCTGTGCAGGTGCCACGGCCCTGCCCACACCCAGGAGGCCATCGGGGATCTTTGCTCCCAAAGCCTCCTGCCCTGCATCCTCCCCCTGCCTGAGCAAGGCCACAGGGAAGTGACTCAGTGCTACCTCCACGCCAAACACACTAAAGGGAATAAATTCAATGGGCTAAATCAGGTCAGGGCCAGTGCAGAGCTGAAACCACTGAGGTGGTGCTGACAGACCATCACCTCCCACCAGCACGGCCATTCTGGTGCCCCTTGACCTGCCTGGAACATTAAACACGACTCAGAAGTGGCAGTGGGACACATCCCCCTGCTCCAGCAGGGGCTCCTGCAGGGGCTGCAGGTGAATCTCTGCTCCAAGGTGGATCCCCAGGGGCTGCAGGGGCACTGCTGCCTCACCATGGTCTGACCCACAGAATCTCAGGGCAATCTCAGCCATGGTGCCTGGAGCAGCTCCTGGCCTCTTCTCCCTCTCACAGCTTCTCGCTCCTCTCTCCAGCTGTGCTTCTGCAGGTGGCCTTCTCCCCTGAATTTGTTACTTAAAGGTGCTGAATGTCTTGGAGCTGATTGGTATTTGCTCCATGGAACACAGGAGAGCCAAACACCACTGATGGGGGGTCACAGAGCTCAGGGGCCACCACCAAATATTTCCAAACAAACAAGAAATTATGTTGGTTTTTTTGGCGTTCAGTAAATACAGAGAAAAATCAACCATGGAAAATACAAGTGAGGCAAGTTCTGTCTGGTTTAAAGAGAAGAACTGGACAGAAATAGAACTCAATTTTAAGTTTTTTGATTAGGAATGGTAGAGAATCACTAGTGCAAGACATGATCAGGATTGAGGAAGCATGGACATGAGAGCAGATGTCACCTTATTTTAATAAGGTTTGTGAAATACAAGCAAGTGAACAAAAAAAATCCCCTGTAATTTATGTAGAACTAGGAGAAAAGACTTGGCAAGAAACCCCCCAAATTCACCAAATAAAACACTGTTTCAAAAGTCAATACAGAAATAAGCACAGAGTCTAAAAATAAAGAAACAAAAAAAGAAATTAAAAAAGAACAGACTACAAAGAGTAATTACAAAGTCTGAGGGAGACAAAAATGTTTTACAGGAGTGGGAGAAAAATCAAACTGAGCCAGAAATTGCAAATAAAGCTCAACCCAGCTGTGGTGTGGCAGAGAAGGCTGTCCTGTGACTGGGGCAGCCCTGGACTGCAGGGACATGGGAACCCCACAGCTGCTCAGCCCTGGCAGCAGCACCACAGAAGGGAACTCAGCACCAGGCAGAAAAGGGGAAACAGCAGAAAAACAGAATATCAGGAAAGGGGAATATCAGTGGCAGGGCCAGCCAGCACTGCTCAGACAGGACACACTTCCCAGGAGAGGGCCAGGCACAGTGATGGGGATGGAATGAAGTCTGGTAATTACAGGGAGGTTCATTAATTCGAGTACTGCAGAGCAGCACTTTGCAAAGACATCTGGCTCCATCCCTCAGGAGGCACCGTTTGCTTCTCGGGCTCTTTCAGGCTCAAAGCTGCACTGCCAGAGTTGAAGGAGCTCAGTGCTGCGCCCCAGGGTGGGGAGGGGACAGGGACGGCAGGGGAGGGTGCTCTGACTTTTAGGGAACCCATCTGGAATGGCACAGTCTGTGTACAGAAGGAATGGTGTCACACCTGTGATAACAAAAAGCTGATTGTACCCGCCCAGTCCCTCTGGGTTTTGTGCTCCCACACCGATATTTCGGGAGGAAATCAGCGACAGCCACTGAGCAGACACTTCCCAACACCAGCACTTACTCATGATTTAACATTTTACACTGTGAAACATCCCTTCATTAAAAATCCCGAGACACAGACTGTAAAAATCATACAAGGAGGATTCTGGAAGAGAAATCCCTCCCTGCACTCTCCTGGCTTCCAGGAATCTGGCAGGAGCAGAGGCAAGCCCTGCCCACCCCCAAGGCTCACCCACGGCTGTTGCTGTCGGTCCCGGTTAGGGATCCGATTCCTGACAGACAACGCGTGTGTGAGGCACGGGAGCAGCGCCCAACCCGCTCCTGCCACAGCATTTACCATTAAAAGTCACCTCTCGCAGTTCGCCCGGCGCTGCACAAAACAAAGGGGATCCGTGTGTCCCCAGAACAGCCCCTGGCACAAAGCCCCTCCCCAGCCAGCAACACCCGCAACCAAGCACTGAAAACCCCGCAAGGGTCGCGGCTGGGGGCAAAAAAAGCCCCTGTATGTCCTGGGTGTGCTCCCAGTCAGGGGTAACCGCTCCGGGAAGGGGCCGCTCCGCCTGGGGAAGCGGGTGCTGCACCCCGGGGCTCCGGGAGCCGCCCCGCCTGTGCTCCCCGCGGACACGGAGCCCATGGAGGCCGCAGCCTCCCGTCCCTCGTGGGCTGCAGGGGAGCCCCGGCGCGCTCATCGGCGAGGGGCAAACGGAGAGACCTCGCTCACCGCGGAGGGACCCCCGCCCTTACCAGGCAGGCGGCCAGGACGGCCCGCAGCGCCTCCAGCCGCTCCTCGTCGCTCTCCTCCTCCCGCAGCAGCCCCTCGATGTAGGCGCCGTACACGGCGCGGTCCAGCCCCAGCGCGTCCAGCCGCGCTGCGAGCCAGGCCGGGAACGGCGGCGGGTCCGGGACCAGGATGGGGACCGGCATCGGGAGCGGCATCGGGAGCGGGGCCGCGCCCGCCCCGCCCG
>VWZP01010387.1:151541-166862 GCA_013396995.1 Dicaeum eximium | reverse complement strand
GGCCGCGGCGGGACAAAGTTTTGGCGCCGGCGGGAGCGCAGGGAGCGGGGTCGGGGTCGGTGCGGCAGTGCCCGGACGGGAGCGGCGGGACCGGGCGGGCGGCCCGGTGTGCTCGGTGTGCCCCGTGCGCGCCCTGCACACCCGCGCCCTTGGCGCAGCTTCTCCTTCCCCCGGAGAGCGGTTTCGCGGGGAGCGGCGCGTCCCTGCGCGGCCGCCGTGCGGGGCGGGGCGGGCGGCGGAATTTAAACACGGACAAGCGGCGGGCTCCCGGCGGCTCCGAGCCCCGGGCACGGCCATGGCCGGCACGGCCGCCCCTCGGCCCCTCCGCGGCCAGTCCTTCTACCTGGACCTGCCGAGCGGCCGCAGCGCCCGAGACCTGGCGGAGGCCATCGGGCGGCTCGGTGGGGTGAGCGCGGGCCGGGGCCGTGAGGGGCCGGGACTGGGGCTGGCCCGGGACTCGGGGGTGTCTTTGGGGACCCTCGCCCATTTTCTGACTCTGTTCATTTTTTAACGTTTCCTGATTTTCTTGCTTTTCCGGTGAGCGGTTCCCTCTCCGGAGCCCTGGGGGGGGCGGAGGTCGCCCCGCTCCCCGCGCTCCGGCCCCTCGGGGNAAATGGAATTCAACATAGGGTAAAGTAGGGAAATGCCAACCATGGTTCTTATCATAGAGCTGTGTGCTTTTCTCCTGGTTTTCCCAGAAAAGCCATCTGGACCCTTTTCCCTGGGAGGCTGTTATTTGGGTGGATCCCTGTGGCATCCTTCATGGCCTCCAGGCTTCCTTGCTGCTGATATTCCTCATCAATTCCTGATATCCTGTCCCAAAACCCTTCAAAAAGCAGCATCACCTCAGTCCCTCAAGCTGGAGCTGAGCATGAAATTGTACCTGTCATTCATCTTCCAGTCTCCTTATTACTCTTGTGCACAGTTTGGTTCTAACTGTTGCTACTATTTCTTTTCAAGCTCTTTAATCTCTCTGAGGTGATAATCTCATGTAACCTCAAAACTTAAATCCTACAATGTAAAATCTTTTAATTCTTGCTGATACTGTATCCCTTCAGCCCTGATCAGGTGTTGGCTGCACAGACATGAGAGGAAGGTGACTTGCACTGTTTTCCCTTTTGTGAATTGCACCTTTGTCCTGAACTTGCTGGTTTCTCTCTCCCTCCCAAGATGTGCCACCCACACTTAGGACATCTCTTTCCTAGCTGGACATCCTCAAGTCTGAGAACCCTGTGCTCCCAGAAAACAGTTACTTCTCTAGGCAGCTGCTGTGTTACTTGGAAATAATTTTAGACTTTGACTGTCCTTCTGGTTCCTATCAAACATCCTCCTGGCCCTCCCTCTCTGAAATGAGGTGCACTGGCAGTGGAGCTCTCATTCCTCGTGCTTCTGTAGAGGTGCTGAACCACACCACAGGCACTGTCTGAAAAGCAGCTCTTTGACAGCAGTGTCTGAGCCCAGGTTCTGTGTGTAGTTCAGGACACAGGTAAGGACATCCTGTGGGCTTTCATGTGGCACCTTGAACTTGGCATGGGGCTGGTGACTCTCTGGAGTGTTATTTGGATGGGGAGGTTGTGATTTCCTCTCTTCTGTGTTTGCAGCACAGCCTGCAGTGATCCTTGTGGCATTTCACACCCACTTCATGGTTTGGGAATCTCCACCTACAGGGATTCTGCAATGGAGCAGGACCAGCTTGTTCAGCAGTTGTGATTTTGGGCTGTCCAGATCTTTATCTTCCTGAGGGCTTCACACCTGGGCCCTATGACCCTCTGCCTCCTGCACAGATTCTGAGAAGCCAAGCCATTATTGGCTTACAATACCATTAGTGTTCCACCTTTTGGGTTTCCACCTCTTTCCTGGCCTGGTAGCTCCTGTGCAAAGGTGTGTGTCTGTGTGTCATCTCTCTGGTTCCCTCCTGCCCTGTTGGCTGTGGTGCTGCTTGCACAGTTGTTTGCTTTCTACTTTATTTTCCTAAAACTTGTTATGTTCTCCTGAAAACAGAGCTCCTCCAGGCTGATCTATGATGTCCAGGGCCTTTTCCTCAGATGTTGGTTTGTTTTTTTGAAAGCACTGTGTGAGGAGTAGGTGGTGGTGACAGAATCATGGATATCTGAATTTCTGGTGACTATTTGCAGTGATTCTCTAGGGCATCACAGGATCTTCTCCTTTTGGAGTCTCAGTATGGAATGAGAGAAGGAATGTGATTGCTTCCAGCAGCCCCGTGTGTGTGTGGGGGTTGAGCCAGGGCCAGCAGCTCTGTTTAGCAGGGCTCTGTCAGCTCAGGCCCTTGCAGAGCTGCTCTGTTGTGTCTCGCTGCAGGTGACCGAAAGCTTCCTCAGCAGAGAAGTGACGTGCGTGGTGTCCAGCAGCAGAGAGGCCAGGCGGGGCCAGGCCAGGGCTCGGGAGGAGAAGCAGAGCAGCCCAACTGCAGAAGGCACAAAATCCAGGAGCTCGGTGCCTGCTGCCCCCAAAGGGAACCCAGCCAGACCTCGCCAAAAGCCACCATACCCTGTAAGAGCTACAAAGGTTTGTGGGGTAGAATCTGGGGCCAGTTTTGGAAGGTGGAGTTGTTCCTGCTCTGAGCAAATATTCTGTGTGGTTTTTTCCCTGCTCTATTCCTGTTTCCCTGGCTGTCCCTATTCATACTCTTGTTCTTTGTGTCTGCCATCATCTACTCAAACATGCACATCACAGCTTTGAGCTTTAATCAAGGAAATCTGCTGGAATGGCAGGGCATGTGGAGGCCTTGGCTGGCTTCCTGAGGGAACAGGCAGAGGTGTGGTGGGAAAAGCCAGAGAAATGTAGACCAGAGAAAACCATTGCAGTGTCTGGATACTCACAGACACAGTGCAAGGCTCCTGTACCCTGGGAGGAGATCCATGGGGCCTCCTGCAGGAAGGGGCTTCTCCTGGTCCCATTTGCCTGTTGGAGCTGGGCTTTCTGCTCACAAATGCTTATGGCCAAACTCCAACATCCCACCTTGAATGTGGTGTCTGCTGGAAGCTGTGACTGGGGAAAGGCAGCTGCCCCAGTCCAGGCCTGGGGAATCTCTGCCAGCTGGAGTTGAACCACCTGAAGCAGGAAACCTGAGCTGCAAAGATTTCTCCCAGTTTTTGTCCCCTGCCCTGGCTCCCAGCACTGTCTCTTGTCTTACAAAGAGCTGAAGCAATCTGCTGGGACTGTTGGCTTGAAACTAAGGCTCAGTTCCCAGGATGTTCCTAACCCTGGCCAGCATGTTGAGATACCTGGAGAACAGGAGGCTCAGGAAGACCTGATATGTCTACAGCTCCCTGATAGGAGGTTGTAGCCAGATGGGGCTTGGTTGCTTCTCCCAGGTAACAAGTGACAGAACAAGAGGAAACAGTCTCAAATTGTGCTGGGCAGGTTTAGATTGGATGTTAGGGAAAACTCTTTAATGGAAATGGTTATCTAACCCTGGCACAGCTGCCCAGGGCAGTGGTGGAGTCCCCATCCCTGGAGGGATTTAAAAACTCTCTGGATATGGCACCTGGGGACATGGGTCAGTGGTGACCTTGGCCGTGCTGGGGAGGGGTTGGACTTGATGCCCTTACATGGCTTTTCCAGCCTGAACAATTCCATGATGCAGCAGGCAGTTTCCAACCTAAATTGCTGCTTCCTCTTGGCTCACTCTGGAGCCTTCATTTCCCTGCTGGTCGATAATTCCAAGCCTTGGCTGGTGCTGGTGGTGCAGTTGAGTGCAGTTTGCATTCTCTGGAAAGGCTCTCTCCACTGGCAGAGATGGGCCCAGCAGAGTGTGGGGATCCCCAGGGATTGTTTCTCTCCAGCTCTTTGCCATGACCTGTTCACGTCTCCTCTCTCCACAGGCGCTGCTGAGCCGGGGGAAGGAGCTGCTGAACAAGGCCATGAAGAACCAGGTGAGCAGCTTTGGATGGGCTCTGCTGGGGCTGGGTGTGCTCAGAGCTCTGCTGAGCAGAGCAGAACCAGTGCCAGCCTTCCTGCAGAGCCCCTGCCCTGCTGACAGAGCAGATCCTGGGGCTGGGAAAGGCACAAAGCAGTTGCTTGTGGCCTGCAGAATGTTGTGTAGTGCTTCTGGTCACTGCTATTTATGGAGCCATGTCATCCAGCGTTGTACCTCTAAAGGCCTGTCCCAGCCACCTGGGTGCTCAGCACAAGAGAATTATTAACACAAGGCCTGTTAAATGAATTTTTAGCCTAAGAAGAGCTAAAGCAATGTAGCTGGGCCAAAAGGCTCCCCTGCAGTCCTTTCCCTGAGGTCACAAGTGGCCAGATAAATCTCAGTGCCCACTTAGAAGCTCATGCTGTAGCAGGGATTAAACATTTGCCCGAGATGCTGCTGTTAATTTGGGGTGGATAAAGCATGAACTCGATCCATTACTGCTGTGCCCTGATTTTAATAACAGCCACACAGTGCTCTGTCAGTTGGGCAGCAGGAAGGACTCTGAGCTCAGTTTAGAGCTGCACGTGGCTGTGCTTTGAGCTGTGCTTTGCCAAACCTCTCTGTGCAGGACACCTGCAGTGGCAGCAGCATCCTCGCCAACGCTCGCCTGTGGGGAGTCCAGATCCTGCATGTGGATGGTATCCTTCCCTGTGGGGTGCAAGGAGGCTGCTGGTAATGAGGGATTTTGGAGACAGGTGGAGCAGAAGTGATGTAAGAAAAGTAGAACAGAAGGAAGAAATTGCAAGCAAATATCCTGGAGTGATGCCATCCTGGCCGAGGCCGGGTCTGCCCTCAAACACCAGATTTGTGTGTACAGAACGTGCCACTGTCACATTTGCAACAGCAAACACAGGGTACGTTGTAATGTACTGAAGGTGGAGCATTAGGAAATGTCAATATCTTGGTCAGTACATCAATTTGTTCGAAAAAGACCGTTTTTACTAATTACCCTGGAAGTACAATCATGATAAGGGCAGGATTTGGTTGGGTTTAATTAGGAAGTGCTGGTGTTTGAGGACCTGTTCTGGAAGGCACCTCCTGTCCCCATGATGGATGGAGAGGGGGTGATGGGAAAGACAGATGGTGGAACTCTGATGCTAATAATAGGTCTGGAGTAAAAGGTTCCTGAGTGTCTGATGACAGTGACATACAGCTGTGGCTGAGCCTGTCTGGATCTTGTCCCTGGGCTCTGCTCAGCCTCTGGGGCTGTCAGACCTTGGGCTCTGCTCTGTCTGCTGAGAGCTCCTGCCAGTGTCTCCTTCCTGCAGAGCCCCAGCAGCCTCCAGCTCTGCTAGAGAACAAACAGAGGGGCTGTGCCTCAAAATGTTTTCTTGGCTTCATCTTGGACCATTCCCTGGGGGAGATGCTCTGCCAGGGGTTGCAGGCTCTGGCTTTTCCCAGTGCCATGGGGGGTGCACTGCAGTCGGAGGGGAACAGCTCCCTTCCTTGGCTGAGCTTTGGCTCTTTAACATCCCACCTGCACAGAAATGTTGTCTTATGCCCAGCAGCTGCTGCGAGCCATCTCAGGAGCAAAGAAGCAGTGCCAGAAGACAGAGGTAACAACTTAACTGCAGCAAATTTCAGGAGTTCAGGGTTCCTGGACAGCTTTGAACAGTTCTTGTAGAAACTTCAGTGCCAGTGGGCCAGTCAGGGGGGTGCTGGATCCAATCTCGTGCTTGTGTTAGTGACGAAGATGAAAAAATTAAAAGAATTTTTATAAAGTTGGGGGTAAATCCAGATGAGAAAGAGGCAGCTGTTGCTAAGTGTCAGCATTCATAGCACAGCTAATACTGACTTTGACCCTAAGGTACTAAGGGTGGTGGTTTAACCCCAGATGGCAACTCAGCCCCACACAGTCACCCTCTGTCATCCCCCTGCAACGGGGAGAGAACTGGGAGAGAAAAAGTGAGAAAACCCATGAATCTAGATAAAGCTGATTTAGTAGGGAAAGCAAAAACCACACACAGAAGCAAATTGAAGTAAGATGGTAATGATATGGCTGGTACACTGTCTCACCAAAGGATTGGTTCATGCATTGGAGAGGTCAGGGGGAAGCTGGGATGTAAGGACAGGGCATGGTAGCCTTTATGTTGTATTTTAACTAACCCTGGGTGACTTGGGAGACAGAATGAGGGGAGGTGCTCTAGGCTGGTACAGGAGCTCTGGGATCAGTAACTGCAGCTCTGCTTGTGCTGCTCCCATGTTGATGATGTCCCTTTTTTCTCCAGGTGAAATGCCCTGCCTCCAGATCCAAAATTCACAAAGGTAGGCCTGGAAGTTGTGCTGCTGTTTATGCTCAGATGTGGAGCTGCTTGGAGAAGCCTCATTTAGAATCTGAAATACATCAAAACCTTTGGCAATCCCAAAATATACCAACTCTTTAGGTAGTTCCCCTTGAATGGCTTCTGTTACTCCTTGTTGGAGTCTGGCTGCAGCCTCCCAGGACAGCTGAGGACCTTTGATTTCACACTGTTTAAAAATCCTAAAAACCCTTTGCTGCCAGCTCCCAGAATCCCGAGTCACCTGAGAACAGTGCTGCTGCACATTGAATCCAGCAGCTTAAAGGAGGTTTTGAGGAATAATGCATCCTGCAGAGGAGAGCGTGTTCCTCCCAGCCCACTCACTTCTGTTGGGCTGAGATGTGCTGCTGAGACACTGATCTGGGTATGGTGCCTCCCAGGGAGGAGGGAGGGGGAACAGCCAGGTTCTCATCTGCAATTAGACAGAGCCAGTTGTGGTGCTGAAATTGGCCCTGGTGACGGCAGCTGATCTGCGACTTGTTTGACTCCATGTGTTGGACAGCGAACGGGAATGGTTTGGGGCAGACCCAACCTGGATTGTGTGTGAGACACTTGGGAGTTATTTCCCAGTTTGGGGTGAGGGGAAGGTGCTGAAGAAAGGCTCGAGAAACTGTTGGATGTGGCAGATTGTGCCTGCAAGCTCTGAGATCTGTGCTGGGACCGCTCTGAGCCTGGCCTGGGGTCTCGCAGTGGCATCGGACCCATTTGTCACTGCTGGGATCACTCGGTACCTGCATCCCCATCTGAGCTGGATCTGGGGCCTGCACATGGCCTCTCTCAGAGAAGTGCTGAGCATTTGACAGTGTTTTCATGGAAAAAACTTGATCCTGTACTGAAATAGCAGCTTCAGTGACATAGCAGCACATTTGAGGCAAGCAGAGGGTGAGGCTGGTGAGGACAGGTGGGCTCAGCCTTTCTGGGGAAGGAGTGTGAAATATCTTTGGAAAAAATAGCATTGAGTGCCAGGATCACAAGAAAACAAAACTCCTCGCCCTTCAGAGGCCATAAGGGAGGCAGGAGAGGCTTGGTTTCAGGGTCAGGCAGATGCCCTGCAAGAACACCTTGGTGTTTATTTGTTTCTTAGCCAGATCAGGACTCAGGTTTCCAAGGTGAGCGTAATGTGAGTGGAACGTACCTGCAGGACAGGAGGGACCTTGGAACCTCCCCTCCCAGCCTGGCTCTGAAAACCTTTTCCCTCAATGCACTGCTGAGACTCTTTTGCTCTCTTTATCTATTTTATGCCTCCAAAGCAAGCAAAGCAGCTGTTTGCCCTCCATGGGAGGAACTGAGCCAGACACTGTTCTTGAGTAGTGTCCTGGTGCTGGGCTTGGCTGGGCAGCACCTTGGTTTGTCTCCAGCATCTCTTGCTGCTTTGACATCACCATCCTGGCCTGAGCCAGGGTGATGAGCCAGGTTCTGCACTTGAGGCAGGGTGAATGGAGGAAAAGGTGCTGGAAGTTGTTGCAGAGCTCTGAGCCAGTGCAGCAGCTGCTGCAGTTCCTGAGTTCCCTTCTCATACTCAGTGGCACATTGTGAGGGGGTTTGTGTGATAATTCATGGGATTGGAGTCAGAAGGCTCAGGGTTAGGCCAGTGGATGACTGAGGAAGCACTAAAGATGTGAGGGGATGTCTGAATACTCCTTCAAAGGTGTAAATGTCCCATGGTTGGACTGCTTGGGGTTTGGTCACCCCACTGCACACTTGGGACCAGGGCTGTTGAAGATCACCTAAAGAGCTGTTTTGTCTGTGCTTGGCCACCAATTGGCATTCACCAGTTCCAGAAGTTCTGATGCACTCAGCTCTGGAGCCCAGTTCTGTTGGGGAATGAGTGACTAAGTAGGGAATTTGGCCAGGAAGACTAACCAGGTTTCTCTCTGGCAGGAAAATTGAAGCCCCCTTTTCTGAAAGTGGAAGACCAGAGCAGGTAAATGAGAACTTTCTAAATGTCCTACCTGAAAACCTCGGGGTCTCTCCTTCACTGGTTTCATTCCCAGGGACTGTTCTGCCTATGAGGCTCCTGTGCAGACCCTGTTCCACACTTGGAAGTTGACTCTCTCCAAGAGGGAGGCAGATGAAGTTTAGAGAAACAATCCAGGTGTCTTGTGTGTCAGGGAGAAAAAAGGTGTTAAACGAGAATTGACAGCAGTTTCCTTCCTTGCTCAGATTCCGTGTGTGATCCTCAGCAGGTCACTTAATCCACCCAAGCCCTCGGCACTGAGGAATGAGATTGAAGCACAGGAGGTCAGGGCCTGTAACTTGAGGACAGCCTTGGGCACAGGGGACCTGATCCCTGTGGTGTTTCTGAGGACTCTGTAACTCTACCAGCATCCACAGGGCCAGTTAATTAATCCAAAGGCAACATTTAAGGTGTCTCAGTTAAGAGTCAAATATTGGGGTTTACATGCTGCATGAGATGAAGTGTGAGGGGAGAGATGTGGCCTGGGAATCAAAAGCCTCCTGTGCAGTGGGGGTGCTGGAAATACTGCTCTGCTCTGCCCTGGGGCAAAAGGTGGAATTTGGGCTGAGCAGGCAAACTTGCCTTCTGTCCAAAACATGCTCCATTGGGTCTGTTACTGGGAACTGGCTTTAACACTTTCAGTGAGAAATGGGGACTCTGGCACAGCCACAGGAGAGCACTGGGCAGCATCTCATCATAAATGAGGTGGCACCTTGAGCCCCTCCAGGCTACAGGAGGGACAGCTCTGAAGCCTTGCCAGCACTGCCATGAGTCTGTTGTCCTGATCTGCTGCTTTCAGGCAATTCCGGCCCTTCCATCACCAGTTCCAAAGCTTTCCTGACCTCAACTTCCTGGCACCCAAAAGCTCCAGTCCATTTGAGCCTCTGAAAGGCCTCTCCAATTCCTGCCAAGCCAGGTAGGCTGTAGCTCCTTCCATGCAAGGGATTAACCCCGCTCCTGCTCACTGCTGGTTCCTGGGATCTGGGAACCACCTGCCTTTGGATGTGGGCACAAGGAGCCCTGGCCTGGGTCCCTGCTGGTGCTGCCAGGCAGGGTGACCCCCGTGCTGTCCCTTGCAGGGGTGCTGAAGGCTGTGCCCTGCACAGCACCGGGGGGAAGAGCCCCCGCTCCACACACGTCACCGTGCCCAGGAAAAGGAGGGGGTTTTGTGAGTGCTGCCAAGAGACCTTTGAAGAGCTGCAGAAGGTAAAGGTTCCCCTGGGACCTGGTTCCTTGCAAGAGTTGTGGGGGGAACTCAGGGGCTTTGTTAATCATGTCATGCCCATTAGCACTGTGAACTCCGTCGAGAGGAATTGCTGTATCCAGCAGGATCTGCCTCTGAGATAGGAGCGTGGTATATTTGTGTGCCCAAACCAGCAGGTCAGAGCACAGTGGGTGTGAAGGTTGGAGCACAACATGCTTCTCTCTTGGGGTGCAAGAGCCTCAAGGATCATCCTATTCCATGATCCATAAGGTGAAGAGGCTGTTCCATGGCAGCCATGGGGCACAGGCAGATTGAAAAGGTGGGAGGAGGTTTTTATCTCCTGGAAGGTGCCAAGCAAGGGGGCTTTCAGAGCCCAGCTGTTAATGCCAGACAGTGGTGGTGGAGTCTCTTTCCTGCTGCTGGGGAGGCTGTGGGCTGCTCTTGGATCCAGACACGGCCTCCTCATCAGCAGGAGTGGGGAACAGGACACTCTGTGTTCCCAAACCTGGCAGTCATTGGCTCTGTCCCTTTGCCCTCTGGTCTGTTAGGTTGTAGGAAGTGTCTGTTACTGCAAATTCCCCTCCTGGCAAAGCTTTAAGTGTTGCTAAAGAGTCTCTGCCACCTTGCAGCATCTCCAGAGCTCCCAGCACCAGCGGTTTGCCCAGGACAACTCCCAGTACATCCTTGTAGATCATGTCATCTCCCAGCTCACCAACAGCCTTGTGGAGCTCTCAACCAGGTAAGTCTGGGAACCTGGGAACTCTGGAGCCCAAAGGCAGCAGGGTGCTGCATGGCACATCCATAGAATGCAGTCCCTATGCCTTGGAATCAGAAGCAGGACCAACTTGGCACCTGCCAGGCAAAGCCTAGACAAACTGTGGGAGATGTTCCTGCATTTCCATGGGTTTTCTCCTTCAGGGAGCTCCCTGTGGACTCCTAGTGTCTCCTAAACTAGAAAGGGCAACTGAGCCTACCTCTCCTGTCCCTGTGTCTGACTCAAACCCTGCTGCTCTGTAGCCCCCCCTCCCCGTGCCTGTGCACTGGGTGGAGGAGGCTGAGATCCCTTGTGCTGCCCATCTCTGCCAGCAGCAGAGTCATTCTGAGCCTCACCAGGCTAAAAGTGCTTCCCTGCTCCTGAACAAGGGCTGCAAACACCCTGCACTGCAGGAGAAGCTTTGTCTCCCTGGGGGGAGTGTTGCTGGGGCTGGGCGAGCATTAACTGATGGTTCCTCTCAGGGTGCCCCGGTCCTTCCTGGCAGATGAACGTGTAGTGCCTCAAACACACAGCACTGGAGGAATCAAGCTGCTGCCAGCAGAGCTGGGAAAGGAAGGAGAGCAGCCTGAGCAGGGTCCTGTGGAACTGGTAACAGATACAGAGCTGGATCATGGCCTGAAGACCCAGGGACATTCCCCCTGCCTGCCCAGGGACCGGGTCAGCGATCCCAGAGGAGCGGGGGGCTTATCAAAGCACAGCTCCCTGCAGCTGCCCAGGAGAGCAGGGCTCAGCAGAGGGGTCTGTGCTGCCCATGGTAGCATGGGGGAGGCTGGGCTGGGGGCTTCAGGTTTAGGCTTGGCTCCTGAGCTGGGCTGGGGGCCTCATGCAGCACCCACTTCTGTCAGAGAGGCGATGGCTTCTTCATCTGAACCTCATACACAGCCTGGGTCTGTCAGCCGCCCTCCCCAAGCACAGCCTGCCTCCAGGAAGCGCCAGCTGTGCTCCAGACAGAGCTCCCAGGTGGGAAAGAGGCCCAGGCTGGAGCTGGGTTTTGGCCTCTCCCCTCTGGGTGTGCAGATGGAGCCGGTGGGTGGTGGGATGGGGGCACAGGGTGCAGGGCAGGTGTCTGAGCCAGGCCTGCCTGCTGTGCTGGGGGCTGGCAGCCTGCCCCTGGGCACAGATCTCTCCAACAGACCTTGCAGCTCCTTTGCTCTGGATATGTGCCTGGGTGAGAGCCCTGGGCACCCTGTATCCCAACCAGGATCCCTGGGAGCTGTGGCTGCAGGTTTTGATCCTGGGGAGGCAGCTGTAGGCAGCACTGTCAGCGAGTGTGGCTGGAGCAGGGAGAGATCCCAAGGGAGACAGCACGGAGGGGACAGTGACAACACACCCAGGAATGGGAACAGGCCTGATCTGGAGAGCACAGCGAGCAGGACCAGCTGCCCTGCTGGCTGCCTGCCCTCTCTCACACTGCCTGTGGCTGGAGCCAGATGCTGCTCACTCTGTGTCAGGGCAGCAGAAGAAGCAGCCCCTGGAGCTCCAGCCGTGCCCAGGCAGGGCACAGAGCGGGCGCAGAGCCCCGGCCTCCTCCCGCCTGCTCCCCGGGGCCCAGGGGCTGCTCACGGCCTCAGCAGGAGCTCCTCGGAGTCAGACTGGGCTGTGCAGCTGCTCCCCAGCCCCACGGGTGTCCAGGGCTGCAGGATCCCCCCTGTGGACAGGGACTTGCTCCAGCAGCCCCAGGTCAGTGTGAGGGACAGCGGGTACGAGTCTCAGCTCTGTTCAGTGCTGAAGGAGTCAGAGCTGGCCTGGGCCGGCCGAGAGGACAAGAACTGCAGGAACTGCTGCACAGAGACCAGAGGAGCCTCCTTCCCCATGCTTGGGACATTGTTTGGCAGCTAAAACCACCTCCAGGCTGCTCTCTGGACTCTCAGTGGGAGCTGAGAAGGGGCGACAACACACCCAGGAATGGGACCCTCTGTGTCAGGACCAGGAGGCACATCCAAGAGGGAGGGCAGCACCAGCAGCCTGGGCAGTTCTCATGTTGGGAATTGATGGGCATGCAGTGGCTTCCCTGTGCTTGGCTGTGATATTCCCTCCTCTCTGCTGGCCACGTTTAGAGCCAGCTGCTGTCCCAGCAGCTTCCACTGACACGGTGGTGCCTCTGGAAGTCTCTCTTCAATGGCAATGTGCTCTTTTCCCTTCTGCTGGGAGAGCAGAGCCTGTTCCTTCTCTCACATGGTCCCCAGAGCTGCAAAGACTTAGGAGAGGAGGGTCATGGGGATGAGATTTGTGCTCCTCACGTGGTCTGGGGGTTGTCTTTGAGTATTTTCAGGTGGTTTTAACTTGTTTGGGTTTTTTTACAAACTTTTAAACTTTGAAATAAAATGGAGGGATGAGATTCTGCTCTGCCTTACTGTGGGTGGAATGTGTCTGGGGGCAGGAGTGCAAAGCAGTAGGGGTTGGGTGGAGGAAGCTTTGTTGGAAGGGGTCTGTGGGCCATGGGCACCATGATGGAAGAGACACTGTGGTTTGTCCAGCCCCAGAACTCCATCTGTGGTTTGCCAGAGGAGTGTGGTCAGCAGGTGCTGGGAAGCTGTTGTACCCAGTGCAGGGTGGTGCCCAGCAAGGAGGGGTGTGGAGAAACTGGAGAGCAGTTGGTAGGTGCCTGTTCACCCCTCCTGAGCATGGGGGCAAGGGATGGAGGTCAGGGACGGGCTGGGCTGGCTAAGAGGATTTCTGGAGTGTCTAAAAGCAGCCTGTGGCTTCTTGAAGGGCAGTTCCAAGCAGAATGGAGCCAACCCTTCTGTGGTGCCAGGTACCAAGCTGCTTCCAGGTAGAGGTTGGGAAAAGGAAAAACTCAGGGCCCAGGAGGGTGGGACAGCCCCAGGCCAGGCACCCAGAGGAGTGGGGTCTGACTGTCCTTGGGGATGTTCAGTCCTTGAGTGAAGGACAACAATCCCTCCTTCACTCCAGGCTCAAAGGGAAGGCTTGAAGTGGGATCATGTAGTGGGAGCAGGGACTTGGGACACATGAGGCTTCAGAGGTCCCTCCTTAGCTAAATCCTTCTCCAGTGCAACAGCCAAACTCCAGTTCTTTACCTGCTGCAGCCCCTGTAATGAAGGACTGATCCAAACTGTGGCAGGAACTGAACCCCCCTGGGCTCGGGGTTCTGCCATGGAGATGTCCCAGCAGGAAGGTGATCCCTGGGAGAGAGGGGCTTGGAGCAGCACCCAGCCACTGTCCTGGTGTGCTCGGCCTCCTGGAGGGAGTGACTGGCTCTGTGCCTCTCAGACAACAACGAGGATGCCTGGGGACAGAGGAATGGCCCCTTCAGGCCCTTGGCTTGTGTGAGCAGGCTCCAGAGTGACCCCTGTGGAGACTGGGATACCTCATGGGGTGAGCTGCCCTGGGAGATCAGCAGCTGCCTTTCGCCAAGCCTGGCCCTTCCAGGGAGGGGAGAGGGAGCCCCAAGTGCCAGCTGCCCCCTCCTCATGCTGACCAGTGGCTTACACCATGGAGTCCCTGGTCTGGGGGACCGAAGCAGTTGCTTCATGGCCCCTTGGGGACCCAGTAGGCCTTGGATCAGGTGTTCAGGCTGGAGATAGAGAATCTTGGAATGGTTTGGGTTGGAAGGGACTTAAAGATCATCCAGTTCCAACCCCCTGCCTGGGGCAGGGGCACCTTCCACTAGAACAGCTGTTCCCTGGTACCAGGTGTAGATCTACCCTGGCTGAGCACCTGTGGTGCTGAGGACCACCAGAAGGGCACTGGGAGGGACTGTCCCCCTCAGGCTGGCAGTCTCTGAGCTCCTGGGGAGCCAAGCAGGTGCTGGATCATCTCTGCTGCACCTGATGCTGCCGTTCCTCCCCTCGTTGCACGGAGGAAGAGGAAGGTCCAAGGGCAGCAGGTCCCATTTTGGAAGCCCTGCCTGCCCCATGCTGATCTTCCTCAAAAGGACCATTTGCCAGCCAGGAAGCCCCTGAGTGTGGCTGTGAAGGTGCTCCCTGGAGCCTGTTCCTGTGCAGCCCCCAGAGCCCCTGTGGGAGGTGTCCCTGTGTGTGAGTGGCAGCCCCCATCACACGGCCTGGGGCTCAAAGCCCCCCAGGCTGAGCATGACCCTCAGCACATCCTCTGCTCCACAGGGAGCCCGAGCACCTGCCCAAGGACAGCCCTGGGCATCCCCAGCAGGAAGAGCTGGGGCTGGTGGTCTCCAGGTCTGTGTCCCCCCTTCAGTCCTGAAGGAATAGTCCCCCCTCTGTGATGGTTGGTGCATCCATCACCTGAGGCTGGAGCCTCTGTGCCCTCCAGGACAGCCCCTCCTGGGGGTGCCTGTGGCTGTGCTGCCTCCCCCATGAGCTGTGTCACCCTCTGTGCTGCTCTGCCCCGCTCCCACTGCAACAAACAGGAATTTACTGGGGCTTGTCTCCCGAAAATAGTTCCATTACCACCAGGAGGGAACACAGCCTTGCAGCATCCCCCAAAATCAGAGCAGAGAGGGACTCCTAGTTCTGATGTTTCCTGAGGGTGGGAACCCCACAGAACCCTTGGGTGACATCACCCCCCACTGGGGATGGTCCAGAATCACCCCATTCACCAGCATTCCCTGGTTTCAACAGCATCCCCTCAGAACCCCCAGCTCCATCCACAGCCGGGCTCCCACAGCCAACACCAGCCCTGGCACCAGCCAGGGGCTCAGTTCCAGCTGGGAGGGTGGTGCTGGCTGGGGGCTTCAGTCCCAGCTGGGGGGCTCTGATAACGATATGGGTCCTGGTACTGGCTGGAAGCACCGGGACAATCTGCAGGGGCTCTGGGACTGGCTGGGACCCAGCTGGGGACTGGGGACTAGTCAGGGACTCGGTATGAGCTGAGGGGAGCAGGTGCAGGCTGGGGACCTCCAATCCCAGCTGGAGGCTCTGTGCTGGCTGGGGAGCCTGGAACTGGTGTTGGGAGGGTTTGGGACTGCCTGGAGGGGCTGGAGGGTCCTGCACTGGCCGGGGAGGGCAGCAGTGGCTGAGGGGGGTTTGATTCTGTCTCGAGGTTCCAGACCTGGGGAGGTCCGGTATTGACCGGGGGTTCTCGTGCTGGTGTTCCTGTCCCGGGTGGGTGTGGGGGGACACGGTCTGATCTGCCTGGGAGGGGTGTGGCACTGGCTGCTCCACTCCGGTCCCTGCTGCTGCGGGGTGCCCGGAGCCGGCCCGGGGCTCC
>VWZP01010387.1:56820-133073 GCA_013396995.1 Dicaeum eximium | reverse complement strand
CACTGGCACTGGCACTGGCACTGGCAAAGGCACTGGCACTGGCATCACTGGCACTGGCATCACTGGCATCACTGGCACTGGCACTGGCCCTGGCACTGGCACTGGCACTGGTGCGATGCTCGGCTTCACGGCGCTGGGCTCATCTCTGCTCCTCTCTCTGCACCCCTCTCCCTGCATTGCACTCCCAGCTCACTTTCTCTGAGACACAGAGAATGCATCTGGGTTTGGAGCACAGAAGGTTCTCACCCCTGCCAGGCTCCTGTCTGTGTGTGTCCCCTGACACCTGCCCAGCCCCACTCCCAAATTCCTCACTCACACCTGTTCTTACCGATCTGCAGCAGCAGCTCTTCTGGTCACCACCGCTTGTCCTGGCACTGGAAGGGCCCCAAAGTTCCCATTAACTCTCTTGAAGGCAGCAGCACCTGCAGGAGAGTTGGAGATCATTATATTATGCATATTATATAGATATCAGATATATAAAACTATAAACATCCGACTGGTTTGGGTTGAAAAGACCTTTTTAAAGAACACCCAGTGCCACCCCTGCCATGGCAGGGACACTTTCCACTGTCCCAGGTTGCTTCCAGCCCCATCCAGCCTGGCCTTGGGCACTGCCAGGGATCCAGGGGCAGCCACAGCTATTCTGGGCACCCTGTGCCAGGGCCTGCCCACCCTCCCAGGGAACAATTCCTTCCCAATATCCCATCTAACCCTGCCCCTGGCAGTGGGAAGCCATTGCCCCTTGCCCTGCCACTCCAGGCCCTTCTCACAAGGGCCCTGGTGTGTTACCAAAGATGTTTTCAGTACAGAACAGGCTTTTTAAAAAGTTTGTTGATCACGGTTTTTCAGGTGATTTCAATTTTATCAAAAATCTTATGAAAAGCCTGGCAAACATTCATAAATGGGAATATCAATTTTCTAGGGATAAAAAACACTCGAGGAGGGGAAAAAATAAGTAACTTCCTTCAATCATTATACACCTTTAAATGAGGGCAGGACAAGAGCTGAGGAGCTGCCCTGCTGCTCCCCAGCACTCCCAGCAGAGCTAAACCACTCCAGTGCCTTTTGCTGGCTGAAGGAATCCCATTCATCAGCAGGGCCTTGGATCCTGACTGCCATGGGAATCCCGAGAGGAACCTGCTGGCTGAGCACTTACAGACAACACCCAGGGGTGCATTGCCTCACCCAGAGCCTCACCTGCCTCTGCCAGGGCTCCAGTGGAAAAGTGGGATCCCAGCTCCTGCTCTGCTCCTGCTCGGCCATGCTTCACCCCACAGAGGGAATCCAGGCCTGGGGGCAGCCACAGGCACAGCTCAGGCACGGGACAAGGGCTCGGTGTCACCCTCCCAGGGCCCTGGGATCCCAGTCCTCTGCTGAAGGGTCACCGGAACATTCTGTTCAATAAAAGAGGGGAGGACAGCAAAACCTGGCCTGCACAGAAATGGCTCACAGGTCCTGAAAAGCACTGATCAGATGTCTTTAAATCCTCCTTCCAAGGCATTTTCCCCAGCTATCAACATGGAATTTACACAACAGCGATAATGTCACGCTGCAGAAAACAAAATGTCATTTCCCCAGCAATGATGAACTGGTATTTGGAGCCTCCTCTGATACAGAGAAAACGAATGACAATTTCCCTGGGAGCAGAAGCCCCCAAGCTCCTTCCCCTGCTGCTTTGGAGGGTGGATTACACTGAGTTATGGATTAACAGAACATAATTTAACTCATGCAAACAGATCTGTCCTTCAGGAACTGCTTCACAGCAGCTGAGCTGAGCACGTCCCATTCACAGGGATCAGGCACTGAGCACATCTCAATGAACAGCTCCTTTGGATGGAACCTCACAGCAGCAAATTGTGTTCCTGGGACCAGGAATTCCTGAATTATTAACAAATCAAGCTACGGGAATGTAACACACTTCCAAACAAGCTGCTACAAAACCGTAGCTGAACTACAGGCAGGAACACTTAATGTTAACAATATTTAACACCCAGCCTATGCTTCCAAAGGGAAAATCACTCTGCAGAGAGGATCTCGGACTGGCAATACCCTTACCCTCACTTCACAGCAGAGGAAAAGGACGTGGAGCTGTCAGCAGGCACCACAGAGCCTCCGTTGGGATCACGTCTAGACGTGTGGTGCTGGGAGAGAACCTCAGGCACCCAGGGCATCCGCCTGGGGCTGGCAGATGTGACAGGGACCCCTGGGAGCTGCTTATCTCCCTCCTGGAGCAGCAGCTGAAGGCTACACAAACACCCAGGGGCACCTCCAGCAGCTCTGCACATCTGCCCGGGGTGGCTCAGCTGAGCTGGCAGTGGCTGTGTGTGATCCCAGCTTTGACCTCTGGCTCTTCTCCTCCCGAGCACAGCATCAAACACAACCACCACAGGATGGGCTTTTACCAGACCATTGCCCCACACATGTGTCACCAGGGCAGAGTACTGGGGCTGTATCCACTTTTTCAGCTGTGATTAAAACAATTTCAGACCTTCTCACTGTGAATTCACTGCTCAACAGAGGCTGTACCCGAAACCACCAGGGCACGGCTGAGCTGGGGCCTGTGGCTGCCTGCAGGGGCTCACACAGGGACAGCCATGTGTGTGAAGATTGCAGGGGTTAAGGGTCTGGGAGCGGCAGGACCCCAGATCCCGGTGATCCTGCTGCAGCAGCAGCCCCGGCCCCAGTTATCCCCGTACTGGGACCTGTGGTGAGGCTCAGGATGGTGCTGCCCTCCCCGGGCACTGAGCTGGCAAAGGCATTCCCTGGCCCGTGCTCTTCTCCCAGGCTGTGGAGTCTGTGGGCTGCTCGGGTGCCCTGGCAGTGGAGAAAAGAGAAGGTGTCAGTGCTGGAGCTGGCCCGGGTGGCCGCCACCCCTCCTGGCCCAGCAGCCCGGACAAACAGCCCTTGTTCCAAAGGCCGGAACAGAACCCAGCTCCCTCCCAGCTCCCTGCCAGCTGCACGCAGGACAAACACTCCCTGCCTCCTTCCGCTGCCCGGGGTCAGCCTGGCAGCGAGGGGACAGCAGGGACTCGGCGGAGCCACCCTGTGACAGGAGCAGCCACCCGGCCGTGCCCTGGGACCGAGCCCGAGCGCGGCTCAACTGGGGCAGCAAATCCTGCACGGTTCACCGGGCACTGCCCGCCTGCTCATCCGTATGCACAAATGCAGATTTCCCTCTTTTCCACCCTTTCCAAGGCCTGACTTCCCAGCTTGGTGGGTTTTCCCTTTTCTAACGCGATTGTTCTCGTCCCTGCAGAGCGATTCCCACGCAAAGGCACAGGTAGCTCTGAACCGACTCTTTAGTGACCTAAACAAGGTCACATCTACAAAAATTCCAAATTGTGGCTCTAAGACAAATTATTAAATATCCCTCTCCCTCCCCCCCGTATTCCATTGCTGGAAAAAAGAAGCCATCTCACTCAGAATGGAGTAATCCACTGGATTTAATAAATTTTTTTTTTTCCAAACCCAGAGAACGTCACCACAAATCCAAATTCCATCCAGCATTTTTTGTCCCAAAGTCTCTCCTGGATGTTTATTTCAAAATGGTCTAAATTAAGCCAAAGCAAGAGCATTTTAAAGCAACGCAGGTTATTGTTTCCTCAAAAGGAAAAACGAAGTCTGATATTCCAAAACCAGCCACAGCCAGGACAGAGCCAGGACAGACCCCACGACCAGCAACACATGCTCAGCTTCAACCCAAATGTGCACTTTGTACACAATGAAAGTGAAAATAAAAAGCAGTAACAAAAGCAGCTCCATTACTTGGGATTTTTCAGAATTAATCCAGTGCTGGGATTGGAATATTGCAGACACTGCTCATTAACTGGGATTTACTGGGCCTACCCTGAAGCAGCAGCTTCAGGAAGGTCATTAATTGGGAAATAACACAAAACTGGGGAGCAACAGGTGGGAGCCTGGTTTAAGTCCTTAATAGGAATTTGCTATAATTTGGGAAGAGAGCAGTGAACTGCTTTCACTGGAGAAAAAACTGGGTTCCCAAAGCACCACACGGGGTTAAATGTCACCCATTTGGGACACTGAAGAGAGCAACCGAAGTGCTGGGGGTGCTGAGTGGACTGTGGCCACCAGCCCTGTTCATCTCCAGGCTCCAAATGTCTCTCCCTCCTACTTTCAGACATGGTTTCCACCCAGCTTCCCAGCCACACTCGGCTCTCTCTGGCCCAGCCTCTGCCCATCCCTGTGCCTTTCCTCAGGCCACTGTTTAATTAGAGGAGCACTGCTGCTGAACTGCCCTGGACCACACAGCCAGTCCTGCTCTCCGGGCTGTCCCTGCCCACATCCACTTGCTACACACGTCCCGGGTCACTCACACTTCCTTAGAGACACCACCCTGGCACTCCTCCATCTGCTCCCTGGAGCAGCCAGGGGTCAGTGCCAAAGGCCAGGGGGCAATTCCCTTCCCAGAGTCCCCACAGCTCCAGAGGGGCTCACACGGGGGCTGTGCTGGCTCTGAGCACAGCAGGGACTCTCCAGGTTGCTCAGGGATAGTCTGGACCCATGCCTGGCCTGCCTGGTGTCCCAGAGGGAAAACAGACCAAAACAACTCAGCAAACACCCATTGACAGGAAGTGCTTGGGCAGAGGGGAACAGCAAAGACATCCTCATGTCCCCTTGGAGCAAATTTTATGTGGAGACTACACCTGGATGTTCTGAGGGACAGGAAAAGGGCAGGAATTTCTCTGTGTCCTCCATGGAGCCTCAGTCCTCACCCCTCACTCCTCCCAGGCTGCCCAGAGCAGCTGTGGCTGCCCCTGCATCCCTGCAAGTGTCCAAGGCCAGGCTGGACAGGGCTTGGAGTGCCCTGGGATAGTGGAAGGGGTCCTGGCCCATGGCAGGGCATGGAATGAGATCCTCTTTAAGGTCCCTTCCCACCCAAATCATTCTGGGATTCAATGATTCTATGAATCCTGCTCCTGACCCAGCTCTGACAAGGGACAGAGGTAGCCTTGAAAGAGAACAGTCCTGCTTGAAACAGGCCCCCAAAAGACATTAAAATGCATGGAAACCTGAAAAAAGAAAGGGAGCAGAGCAAGGTCCTGAATCCCTTATAAATAGCAGCAGAAAGCAGAGACATTTATCAGTGTCTCTCCAAGCCCAGCCGGCTCCTTGCCAGAAAGACAGAGCCAAAGGCATCAGTCCCTCACTCCCCTTCTGCTAATTGTAAATTCAAGTTTAATGCCAAAGCCACAGAATGCCAGATTGGACTGGTCTCTCAAGCAGAAAGCTAAATTATACATATTGCTCTGTCTGAGCTGAATTCCTCGGACAGAACGGAAGGAAGAGGGGTCTGGAATAAGGCAGAACCATTGATATTCAGAGAGGCTCTGGGACTCCCACAGACAGCTCGTGTGTGCTGCTGCAGGAGAGGGAGGGCATTCCACGCTCAGACAGAGTTACCATGACTCCATCTGACCCAACTGGTTTGGGAAGCACAGGAATCCTTCCCAAAAGGTACCACTGCCTGCCCTTGGGTGCAGGGTGTTACACAACAGGAGGCCCCACAAACTTCTCTTCCCATCACTCTCACAGAAACACACAGAGTTACTGAGTCCAGTCATTTCTGTTCAGTGTTTTTCTGGATGTTTTGCAGGAATTTGAAGTGTCTCCTCTCTCCTGTTGCACAAGGTGTGTGGGGAGCCCTGAGCCCTCTCTACCCCACAACTGGCACTCCTGCTCCCAACACACACATTTTTGCTGTAAGTCATTTTCCATAGAGGAAAGAGCCTGTAGGACACAGGAGCTTATGGGATGACACCTCCAGGTCGCAAGCAGCACATTAATTTAGTAAAGGACAGAGTCAGGAGCACCATTGACAGAGGTTTCCCAAATCTTTCCCTGCTCATGATTTGCACCCACGAGACTCCACTTCTGCATGTTCAAGGCACTTTGGAAACGCAGCATAGAAAAGTTTTATAAAAAGTTTTACTTGGAAAACAAGGAAGAACAATGACATAACTGCAGACAACAATAATAAAATTAACAAAATGCTAATGGCTATCCATTGCTTTGTCCTTGTTGATATAAAAAGTGTAACATCAGATCCAGTGTACAAATACAAAAAAAATTGTGCATAATAAATGTACTATAATACTGTACATACAGCATAAACCGTTCAATGAGAATGAATTAAATATACCTATTTGTCTCCTAACTTGGAAGACAAAAGAATAAAGTTCTAAAGTCCTAGAGTCAGTGTATAAACCCTTTCCAGGGCTGAATCACGAGCCAACGGTATCCCTGAAAATCAGCAGAGTCAACTATTCCTTTAATGGAAGCCATTATTTATAGGACTGCTGGTTATGATAAACTAGGGGAAAAAAACCACAGCACATAACTGAGTCAACGTTAAATCCAGACCGAGTTCTTCCCATCTCCTGACTTGCTACTGGCACTGCTTTTGTTTGAGCCCGCTTTGGATTTCTTCCCTCTGGAACTGCTGGGGTTGTTTTGGTTGTTGTAAGCCTGGATGGCAAGGTCCAGGCGGTCCTGAGCCACTTTGATTTCCCTCTGCAGGATCTCCAGGTCGGCGGGAATGTTCCCTTCGTTGCTGCCATACTGCTGTTCCTGAGCTATGTTGGCTTTGTTCTGCTTGTAGGCCATCTTGGCGTTGGACAGCTCCGTGCACTGCATCTGCTCCGGCTTCAGCGCGATGTTGTAGCCCGGGGGAGCCGACGGCGTGTTCCAGGTGAAGGGGTAGTTAAAGGGCCCAGAGTCAACCAGCTCCTTCTTCTTGGCATGCAGCGTGTCCCGGATGGTGCCAAAGCCCAAGTGCAGCATCTCCCAGACATTCAGGAGCAGACACATGCAGCTCACCCCGTACATTATCAGCAGGAAAATGGTCTTTTCGGTTGGCCTGGAAATGAAACAATCGACGTTGTGCGGGCAGGGCTTCCTGCTGCACACAAACACAGGGCTCACCTGGAAGCCGTACAGGAAATACTGCCCCACCAGGAAGCCAATCTCAAACAGGGCCCTGGCCAGGAGCTGCAGGACATAAATCCTCATGAGCCCATCCTCCCGGATCTGCCGCCGGCTGTCGTGCTTGGCTTTGGCAGGGCTCTGCTTCTCTTTGCTCTCCCGGACGCTCTCCACCTCTATCTCCGGGTACATCATCGGGTCTTCCTCGTGGTCACCCTCAGCTTCCTCCAAGGCCCGGTGCTGCTTCCAGCGTGTGGGCAAGCTCCTCCTCCTGGCTCTCCTGCTGGCTTCGCTGTGCTCCACCATCCGCGCAATTTTGTGGATGGCGTAGCCCAAGTACAGCACTGAGGGAGTGGCTACGAGAATGATCTGGAACACCCAGAACCTGACGTGTGAGAGAGGGGCGAAGGAGTCGTAGCAGACGTTCTCGCAGCCGGGCTGCTCCGTGTTGCACACAAACTTGCTTTGTTCGTCATAATAAATGGATTCTCCTCCCACAGCAATTAGGACAATCCGAAACACAATCAACACTGTCAGCCAGATTTTGCCAACAAAGGTTGAGTGGTTCTGGATCTCCTCTAACAGACGGGTCAGAAAACTCCAACTCATGGTGGTCAAATGAGTTTATCTAAAAAACAAACAGAACCCCCAAATATTTATGAGTTTATCAGCTCGAGCCTAAATGGTTCAAACTCAACCAAGAGAGTCTGAAAACTCCACACTTTTACACCCAACACCCATCCAGGTTTGTGACCATCACCTGCTATCGGGATCCAGCTGCCAGAATTTGCTTGAAGATCCTACGTCTCCTCCGCAGGCTTTTGAGGAATCTGCTGTAAGAAAAAATAGCAGTTCAGTATCATTTCATAAAACCTATGTGCTCCCAAAGCTACTCCTCAGCCCAAGAGAGAAACACAGCTGCTGTGGATGTCACAGGTTGATATAAACATTTAAAGTGGAGGCTGAATTTTCCAAAACACAGTGGATGGGAAGACAAGTGCCCATGAGATTTTTGGGTGCTGTTGACCATGTTCCACCACTGAAAAGAGGATTTATTTAAATTTGTTAAAGCCTGGGCTGGTGATCGTGGTCTCAGCCACAACCCACGGGAGACACTGTTATGTCCAAGGGCAGTACCAGCTGTCCTGATTCAGGAAGGGATGGCCCAGCCCACCTGTGATGCAAAGGCAGGACAACCTGGTGGCCTGAGCAGTGTCACCCTGCAGGGCCAGCCTAAGGACAGGGCTGGGCCAAGGAACTCCTAACTGTGCTCAAACCATCCTGTGGGTGGATCTGGGTCTGGCCCCTCTGGGAGACTCAACACCTTCCTCCCAGGTTCAGAAGAGATTTCAGTGTGGATGGTGTACTGAAAACCTGGTTAGAAAGAGTTACCTGTCAAAACTTTTAGAAAAGCAGCGAGTGGTGGGTGGGTGAGGGGAGAAGGGACAGTGCTGGCAGGAGCTGAGTGAGCGCCGGAACTGCCGGGCCTGGCCACGCTCCCGAGGGGACCCAGCACAGAGTGCCAGAGGCAGCCCTGCCAAATTCCAATGGCTGTGGATTCCAGGTTGCCCAGAGAAGCTGTGGCTGCCCCTGGATCTCTGGAAGTGTTCAAGGTTGGATGGGGCTTGGAGCAACCTGGGATGGTGGAAGGTGTCCCTGCCCATGGCAGGGGGTGGCACTGGACGGGCTGCAAGGTCCCTTCCAATGCAAACCATTCCATGACTCCAGGATAAATTTGCAATCCTAACAGTAAAAATCCCATCCTTGGAAACTCCTGTCTGGCAACACTTTGAACAAACCCCAGCAACACTGCAAGCCCTCCTGGAGCTCCAAGGAGTGAAACTGGTAAAACACGGGAAGAACTGTTGGACACAGTTAGAGCAACAGGCAATGAGGCATCTTTCAGACTTTTCATGATGTCAAATATCAGTTTGTTAAAGATTATTAAAAGAAACTATTACATCAGAACAACATCTAGTGACCAATCTTGAACCCAGAACTGGACAAATCTCCAGCACTCTGATCTTAAAATTCCTGACCAGAAGAAATTCCAGGAGACTGGAAGAAAACTAGAACTATTCAACTTCTTCCATGTAACTACAGAGTTGTTCATAGGCAAAATAATGAAGTGTGAGGAGATGCAAGCAATGCAGAATTAAAGGATATAAATATGATCTCCCTCTGGTGGAATTCGGTGTTTCACTGAAAAGCCAAGAGCAGGGATATGGTGTGGATGGGCTGTGCAGGACATTTGATTTATCACTTCATGACAGTGGGAGCAAAAAAATAGCACAGGAGAGTATTAAAAAAGGCCACATTAAGTGATCAGGAGTAACAAAAGTCTTGACAAATGATTCCCACATTAGGTCCAAGATCAGTTCCATAATTACAGCAGTTCTGAAAATCCCTGGCAGCCAGGCTGATCTTCCCAAGCTCAACTGGGCAGCGGCTGCTGACAAAATGGGCCCATGGGACACGAGTTTGCAGGGTGAGAACTGGAGATGAGAGTCACCAGTGGTACAGGAACACACACTGTTGGGGAGGCTGAGGCCCCTGAACAGCCCCACTGCCTGAACCACACTCAATGCAGCTCAGGACCAGCAGAGCAGGGTTTTGTAACAGGGGGAGAGGCTGCTGTGGGTGTCAGTAAACAGGGAAGGAAATGAGGCCCCTGAAGGATCAGGGTGTCACAGAGAGCTGCTGGTGATGGGACCCCTGCCCTGTCACCTGCAATCAGGGGCCAGGGGGGTGATCTTACCTCCTTGTTAGCGAGACAGCCCTGGGCGCCTGCGGCTGCATCCTTCAGCAGTTGCTCCAGCATCAGAGAGTGGATACAGGAGGCTCAAAACCAGCTGAGGGACGGGCAGGATGCCTAAAAGTGAGTGATTTAGAGAGATCAATTTGTTTAGTTGGGAAACATAGGAGGAAAATGAAAGTGAATCTCAACAGCAATGAGTCAGGATCACGATGTGTCATCAAAATTAGCAATTAGGACAAAAATCCCCAGCCCTCACTCAGGTGGACAGGCCACCTGCACCCAGCCTTGAAGAAGGACATGTTTGAATCAGATGTGTTCCATACATAACAGCTATTAGAGGTGCATACAATCCTCCCAAGGCTTCCATCCAAGCTCCCCATCAACACAACCCTGCTGCCATCACTCCATAGAGCACTGGCTGAAACAACAGGTTTTTAACAGGCGAAGAGACCAGAGGCTCCAGCCCCTTCCTGCAGCAAGGGCTCAGCACCCCCATTTCAGAAAGGCACCAAGACCAGCTCTGCCACCCAAGTTCTGTGTTAGTGGGATGAGACAGTGCTTCAGACACCCCACACTCAGCACTTCCCACTCAGATTTGGAGTCCACATGAGGGGCACATGAGTCTGGGGGTCCTACACGTGCCTGAGAAGTCTCCAACAGGCAGCAAAGGCAGATGAACCCCACATCTGGAACAGGAGGTTAACAGAGGGGAGGAGCCCCAGTACCCCTCTCCCATCACACTGCTCTGCCCATCCCATCACCCTGGGCACCAACAAGACAGGCATGTCCCCACTGACACCTCGTGATTCACCATCTAAAAAAGAGACAAAACCCAAAGGAGCTTAAGAGGCTAATTCTTATTTGCTGAAAATGTCAGGGCCACACTTTTCACTGAAAGTAAACTACTAAGTAAATTTGAAATTAATTAAACACTGTTGCCAATGCAAATTTGGAGTAACAGCAGGAACAAGCCTTTAAATTTTCATATACTGTCACATTCCTCAGCAGTTAAGGACAGGGAAGTTTGAAATGAGCGCAGATTTCAGTAAGACAGGCTGCTACCTCCCATCTAAGAAATTACTTCAAGGTACATGCCAGCTTTTCACAGTGCATTTTCTACCTGCAGACAGGTAGCAACAACAACACAGGAATCATTCCTGTGATTCCCAACCTGAATTCCACCAGTTGTGTCAATGCACAGAGTGCCAGACCTACGTACAGCCATATGCTGGGGCTCCCACAGCCCTGGGATGCAGGAGGAGTTACCCAACCTGTGGTTAACAACCAGGACCTGCCAGTTAGTGGGTCCTGTATGTGGAGCTCTGAAGCTGCCCAAGAGCTGATTCTCTTTGCCAAGAAAGTGCCACTTTGTCCATTTAGTCCCAGTCCTGAGCAGAGCTGCTGGGACAAACACGGAGGACTCATGAGCAGGCAAAGAACTTCTTGGTCTTTAAGGAAATGTTTTGGTTCAAGCAAAATGACAGTCATTAAATCTTGGAAAGGTTCAGCCCATCCAAATTAAATGCAGTACAAACCCAAGAACTTCCAAGCACAATTCTGGTGGTGTCCTTCCGTTCTGTGGGATCAGCCAAGGTTAGAGGGGCAGGTTCTGCCTCTCCACCACGAGCTGCAGCACCCAGACACATCCCAGTAACCTTCACCCAACGTACACCCGTGCTCCTGCAGCTGTTGTTTCTGGCAACATTTAACTCAATAATTTTCCAATGTTTGAAAGGAAAGTCTATGGACACTGACACGCATCTGAGAAAGGCAGAATGTCAGCAATTTCAGCTAATTTGAGTCATGCCAGAAAGTGCATTTGAAAGAGACTTTCATTTCTTGTATTTGTCATAAGTTCATTTCAACACTTCCAGCGGAGAAGGCTCCTTGGAGCCGGCAGGATCCCTTATGAAATATCAGGAAGCTTATCTCTGACATGGGCTGGCTCCTGAATTAAAGCTTTGCAAGTGCTGACATCCAGAGAGAATGAAGACAAATTTGGAGCAGGTACATGGGAAAAAAGAAATCAGCTTCAGGTGAAGAACTTCTGGAGTTACCACGGCTGTTGTTCACATACAGCCAGGAATGGTCCCTCAGGTGTGCCCCCTCCTCTACCCAGCCCATGGGGGGGTTGGCTATCAATTTAAACATTTTAACATTTAAAATTTCACCTCCTTTCAGCTTTCTCCTCAAACAGTGACGACCTCCTGCCACTCAGGGTGGGAAGAACTGCACCGTGGAGCAGGAATTACTGTAAAATGCTCAAAATCCAGCCCTTGGATGGGACAGCTCAGGTGTGGCAGGGACAGCAGTGCAGGAGGAAGCTGCAATGCTCCAGCAGTGTCCCCATTCCCCCGAGATGGAGGGCACCTGGAGGGCAGGACACACATCAGGGGGGTGTCAAGGCAGCCTCATTTGGGCTGTCGAATCCCGAACACCTTCGGAACCATCTCCTGGCCTTGTCTCAGCACAGACTGGGCCCAGCCCAGTCCAAAATGGAGCCCCTTGGCTCCAGCCCAGTACAAACTGGAGCCCCTTGGCTCCAGCCCAGTCCAAACTGGCAGCTACAGCCCAAAGCACCTGAGCATGAGGGTGCAGGGAGTGCTGGTTTGGTTCAGCATTAGGCAGCCTGTGAGGATCACGGAGCTGGACTGGATGATCCATGCAGATCCCGTCCAATCCAAGCTGTTCTGTGATGTTTCCATGGTACCAGGACTCATTTCATGTCATTCCATCAATGACAGAAGTGGGGCTGGGCACAGCTCAGCACGACCAAGCATGGCACAGCTGACATCCTGCAGGGAAGGCATGCCACTCCCAAGGCTCCTGGCAGCCTGGAGGAGCAGGCCACAGGAACCTTGGAACTTCAACAAGGCCAACTGGAGGCTCCTGGATCTGGGCTGGGGCAATCCCCAACAGCAGCACAGACTGGGGGTGGGTGGATGGAGAGCAACCCTGCAGGAAAGGACTTGGGGATACTGGGGGATGAAGAACAGGATGTGAACTAGCAACAGTCCAGAAATCCAACTGTGCCCCAGGCTGCATCCAAAGCAGTGTGGGCAGCAGGCAAGGGGGAATTCTCTGGAGCCCCCTGCATGGGACAGACATGGACCTGTTGGTGGGAGTCCACAGAGATGCTTCCAAGGGCTGGAGCACCTCTGCCATGGAGACAGGCTGGGACAACAGGGGCCGTTCAGCACAGAGAAGGAAAGGCCCTGGGGAGACCATCTTGTGAGCTTTCGGTATAAATGGAGCTTGTAAGAAAAATGGAGACATTTTATCAACGCCTGTAGTGACAGGACAAGGGACAATGCTTTTAAACTGTGAGTGGGCAGGGTTAGATGGGACATTGGAGGCATTTCACCATGAGGGTGGGGAGGACCTGGCACAGGGTGCTCAGAGCAGCTGTGGCTGCCCCATCCCTGGAAGGGTCCAAGGCCAGGCTGGATGGAGCTTGGTCTAGTGGAAGGTGTCCCTGCCCTTTGATGGCAGGGAGAGGCAGAGGGTCCCTAAATTTCCATATTTCACCAGCACCTCCTCAGATGAGGCTTCTCTGAAGGCTTCACAGCCTGAAGGCAGCTGTTACGGAGAATGAATCTATCTACAGAAGATTTTTTTGCTCCCTAAATTATGTCTTCCCAGGTCATGCTAATGAAATTTGATTAATTTATTAATGATTTGTTTTGTTTTGTTTTGTTTTTAAGCAGTTTAAAAAGACATGTGCTGAGCAGGGAAAAAAAGAAGAAATGCATGGCAATTCTGTTGTTAATCAAAAGAGGTTTCATGCTGCATGAAAGTGAAATTGGGCCCACAGGCTAATTAAAATAGTATTTGAATTAGGATGAATGAATAATTAGCATTATTCATTCAGATCTCATTTACATTGAAAAGTAAGAAATTACATGATTTACAAGTACTTTTGAAGAAGCAGAGGGGTTCCCTTTTTTTTTTAACCTGGAAAACAAGCAAGACTTTACTGCTCAAGGAAGCAGAGAGCCATGGCCAGACCCAGCACTGGCATGGTGCCAACACATCCTGAATCTGGTGAGTGTTGTACTGATGCCACCTGCATTCCCTGAGCAGCAATTCCTGTGCCCTGAGTGACACAAGGGCAAGGATGTGGGGATATCCCTGGGATAAGACAACTCACAGCTATCCCCTTCTATCCTCCATGAAGGAAGTGGGTTCAATCACCACCAATTTTACTCCTATTTTTAGCAATAAAGGTGAAAAGGAATAAGAAAAGTGCACAGAATTTTATTTTTCATCTTACAGAATATTTGGGAAGGAAAAGGCTGGGACTTTTTGGAGAGCACACTGTGCTCTTTCAAATAAATCCTCTGTCATCTGGCAGGGCTCACGTGGCAACAGCAGAGAATGGTTTGGAAAAAGCCACAATGTCAATGTCAATTTGGAAACCATTTCTGAATGGTGCCTTCCAATCCCAGGCATGCTAACAAGGCTCTGCTGATTCCCAGACCAATCCCCCGAGTCTAAAAAACCCCACGTTGAATTATGAGACCACAGATCTTATGTGGGATATAAATAGAACAGGAAAATATGGGTAAGAGGTAGGGATATAATAAGATTCTTATGCTGTCAAAAAAATAAAGATGTCAAGTACGTATCTTTTTGAAAATCAACATATACCCACCCGAGCATTCAGCTTATAGATAAACTGGAATTTGCAGCTAAGACACGAACCTCCGGTCGCCTCGGCGTGCCCTCTAGGTACTGCTAACATGGGAAGCCAAGTGACAATTTTAGCAACACTCCCCCACAGTGACAAAATTCAAATGAAATCACGACGTGTTTTATGCTGGCCCAAACCAGCTTTTACTGCACCTACAGCACCCGTGCTGCTGAAGGAAGCGCCGTGTCCAGGGCAGCCCCTCGGAACGCGCCGATCCCGCCGGGAACAGCGGGACAGGACGAGCCCAGCCCCACTCCAGTTCATCTGAGAGCAGGAGCTGCAGTGCCAACAGCTCCATGGAAAATGGACACTAGGCTGTACAGTCTCTGTCACCTCCTGAGATTTTCAGAGGTCTGTTGTGGGGTCTGTGTCAGCCTGAATCCCTTCACACGCGCTCAGCAATCAGCATCCCTTCTGAAGGATGGGAATGAGGTGTTCCAGCTCAGAGACCGGGAGAATGAGCTCCAAATTTGGCACTTCTTGTAGCCTAACACCAGCCTGGGGCTGCTCCCCACACCCATCCTGCAGATGCCAGGTATCAGGAGGCAGAAGGAGCCCCAGGTGATGCCAGCACTGTGGTGATGTGAAATGCGATGAAGGAGGAAACAAAGTGGTCAGATTCTTGTGGGCTGCTTTAGCCTGCACTGAAACCCCAGCTCCCTGGGCAGCCTCAGCCACACCAACACCAAACCCTGGGGAACCAGCACAGTGCTGGCACTGGAGCCTGCAGCAGGAACAAATCCCCTTCTTCACAACCTGCTGGCAGATGAGGAATAATCCAGCAAGGAAGAGCTACTGGAGCTCAGAACCAACCCAGTGTTTACTCCAGCAGCGCTCCCCCTCTCCCCTCTCCTCCAGCCTCACTGATCTCACAGCTCTTCTCCACCACAGTTTAACCCCACTGAGCCCAGATGGTTTGAGCAGCTCCCGCAGGAATTGGGCTCCTGAAGCACTGGCAGGTCCAGCATGACCCACCAGGCCCTGCCTGCTCTTGGCCCCAGTGCTGCTGTGCTTGCTCCTCCATGCAGAGGAGCCAGTAAAGCACAGGGAAGCTTTCCCTGTGTAATTCAGCTGGATGTTGAAAACAAGTTTGTGGGAATTACAGGGTAGGTAAAAGACAATTTTTTTTTTAAGAATTTGAATCTGAAGTTCAAGTCATACTAGAGAAAACACCCAATACTGCTGTTCTGAGATCACGATCAAGTGTTTAACCAAATCCTGAGCTCTTGGACTGCCAGCTCAGGCTGTCTGCAAACAACAGGGCTGGGGACTGATACCCTTAAAATCCAAAGATCCAGAGGGCATCCTTGAGAAACGCTGTTCCTACCAGCTGAAGGGTGAGTGTGGCCCCAGGTGCACAGAACACTCCTGAGTGTGAGCTGTCAATTCTCCCACACCACAGGGATCCTGCAAGGCTTTTCCATGAGGTGATCACACACAGTCAGCACTCATCTCCCAAACACCAGAGTTCTCCTTCCTAGGAGCAGCTCCTGGACCAGGCATCCATGTGATGAGGCACTATGTGCTCCTCAGCTCAGGGCTAGACAATCCTGGCTCAGACACACAATGTGCTACCTCTTGACAAAACATGAGCCCAAACACCCCAACACTGACTGGTCTGAGGCTCTGACAGCCTCTTTGTAGGTGACAGAGCTTTACTTCAGTCACTTCTTAAGGTGCTTAACCCCTAAGTTTCCTGTTCCAAATGCATCCCTTTCAGAAATGTGCAATGTTCTGATAACTGGTAGTTTAAATCACCATATTTTACATCCCAAAGCAGGGTCAACCAGAGCAGGTTGGAAGGCCCATGTCCAGCCAGGTTTTAAATAACTCCACCACAAGTTCTCTGGGCAGCCTGATCCTATTAAACACCTCCAAAGACAGAAGCATTGAAAAGTCAGACTGGGCAGCCTGATCCTACATCTGACCACGCTCACAGTAAAAAAAGCTTTTTTTATGTTTAAGTGGAATTTTCTGTGCATCAATGTTATGCCACCATTCCCTGGGCACCATGGAGAACAGTCTGGGCAACAGCAACAGGAGCAAAGCAATTTAGCAATTTTTCCTCTAAGAATGAACATAATAGAGAGCGGACAAGTTGCAGGGACTTGAGCCACACAAGCAAGTGAAACTGTGACCTGAGATCCCTCCCCCTGTGACAGCTGCCACACAGTGCTATTTGTACTGGCATGATATAAAAATACATTATTAAAATATTAAAAATATTGTACTGCTGCCTATTGGGAACTGTTTTCCCAGCAGTTATTTTAACAAATATGGCAAATGGAAGGGTAAAGGGAAAAATTGCAGTGAGGAGCATGACAAAAGGCAGGTCCTGAGTGGCCAACAGCAACTGAGGTGAGAATGTGATGGATTTGGGCTGGGGTTCCTGTACACACCTGCCAACGAACCCCAGGGACTCAGCCCCTTTCAGGACACACTCACCAGCCTGGGAACAGCAGAGGGAAAGAAAGAAAGGGCAGGAGAGTGTTCTGCTGCAAACTGTGCCTGTGTGGGCAGGCCCAGCACCAGCAGTGCCACTCAGGACTGCTCCTGGAGACACACAGGGGTGAGCAGAGCCTGGACAATGCAAACCCACCTGTGACACCCGGGGAATGGCAGCACCTGGGCCCACCTGAGACCTCAGACCATGACCCCAAGCACTGCAGTGAGGCAAGAAGGAACAATCCTGTTTTCCCAGACAGAGCCACAAGGGTCCAAGGGGAAGAATGCACAGAACACACAGCACCTCTGGGTGCTGCATCCCAGGAGGCACTGAGGGACAGGCACTGCTGGGGAGCAGGAGCCTTTGGACAGGCTGCAGCATCCATGTGCTTACCTGGATCCCTCCTGGCAGCGAGGTCTGGGGAAGGCCATCCTCACTCCCACACCGTTCAGTCAGGCTCAGAGAGACTTCCCTGCCTTGATGTGATTAGAGAATCAAATAACCACAACACCCCTTTAACTACCCCCGACCACTGCAGCCAACAGCTCCACAGCGTTTCCCCACCGGGCTCCTCCTCTGCGCTCAGAGGGATGAGTGTCAAAAGAAAATGACACACTGGAGGCAGCTGACCCAAATATCACTCTCACAGCCATTTCAGGGAAGGAGAGAGAAGCCAAAAGAGAGCAATTCTGTCGGCTCCTGTACATCAAAACCAAAGGCTCTCACTCGGCTGAGCGGGAGGCAACGGGATGGGGATGAACACCTAATGCTCCCACCACAACCTTATGACAGTCAAGAGAAACTACAACAGTGTTTGCTTCATAGATAAGCCTCAAAAACTACCATGAACAGCTTGTAAATGAAACAGATACCACACACCCTGACGCAGTCTGCCACAATGTCCCCAGTCATCCATCCTGCAACATGGCAGCTGCTTCTCCGTGACCTACATTCAAAAAAAAGAGTTTTATTCCCCAGCTCTATCTGGTCTAGTGGGAGCCACCGCCTCAGCCTGCAACTCCACCAAATCCACATCATGTTTTCTACAACAGCAGCTCTGCAGAGAAGGAAGGATGTTCAGAGGCAGAGGAGGACACTGCAAGCCAAAGCCTCACCACTGCAAACCCTCCCCGCTGTGCTGGTGCTTTCAGGCACTTGGAACAGCTCTGCTAAACTGGGCCTGGATTGTCCCCATGCTGGGACACAAAAAAAGAGAGAGCCTTGCAGCCCCTTGGGACTTCACCCAACTCTGCACCTCCCCAAGTGGAGAGCACCAAGCTGAGCAGGACAGCAGCCAGCTGTGCCAAATGGCACAACAATCCATGAGGATGGAGTTGGGACAGACAGCCAAGGACAGCACCTTGCCAGACAACAGGTCCACAAGCCAGCACCTCACTCACTCTACTGCTGCTTCAACTTCTCCCAAGTTGCTACTAAACCACAGAAACAGCTGAAGAGTTTTGTTTCAATAAAGTTGGTTTTACACACAGTTTATTCTGAGACAAGGAGCAGAGTAAGGCAGCAGATTGCCATACTGGCATTAAAATGTTACTCCATCTTGAGTTCAACGGGAGTCTTAACAGCTTTATTTTGCCAAAGATAAAATTCAGAATATAAATATGCACATAGATTCACTAAGTGACTTATTTGTTGAAAAAAAATCCCTGTAATGAAATAAGAAACATAAAACTGTCCTTTTCTGAAAGATTTTAATACTTTGAGACTCCCTTGGGAAGAGACCTGAAGCACTGATGAACTCCCTATGCTCCATCACTCCAGCTGGGAAACACACACACCAACTGGGGCTTTTCCCCCTGAGAACAGCTGGAAATAACTCCTATTTTATGAAAGGAGGCCAGAAGCCCTTTTCCCAGTGACAGGCACTCTGCACCAAGCACACAGTGGCAGACGGGTCAGTTTTTCCACCCGACTGCTTTCCCTGGCCAAGGATTTTATCTGACTTATTATCGACACAGATTGGGACAATTAACAGCAAATTGAAGGCAGATCGGCCTCCCCAGTGCTAAGTCAGGCGTGAGACTTGACAGGGGAGCACCCAGGGGACCAGGGCATGGCGTGTACTGTGCTGTGGGGCTGCTGCAGGCAGGAAAAACCCACTGAGACCCTGCAGCCACAACTTCGGTCAGGGCAACAGTGCCAAGCTCCCCCAGCTTCTTATTTCCAAGCTTCCAAGATTTCAGGAGGCTGTGACAGCTTGTTAATCACCGAGTGAACTTCATGCTCGTTCTGTAATGTTCTCTTCAAGCTCTAAGCAGGAGCCAGCAGAGCACCTCTATTTGGCATGACCCGGGGATGCACAAGGGCTGGGCCACTCCTAACACAGAGCCCAGCAGTCTGCTCCAAAAACATTCCTAATACAAGGGGGAATTGAGCATCTGCTGTGTCACAGCTCCTCACTCTCACAAAAGGGAATTAGCTGCAGATAAGATCACTCCGGATAAGGAACCACTGGCTGTTTGGTGGATTGTCTCATTAAGGCAATGCACCCACTGTGCCAAACACAATCACAGACTGCTTTGGGTTGGAAGGGACCTTAAAGCCCATCTTGTTCCTCCCCCTGCCATGGGCAGGGACACTTTCCACTACCCCAAGGTGCTCCAAGCCCTGTCCAACCTGGCCTTGGACATTTCCAGGGATCCAGGGACAGCCACAGCTTCTCTGGGCAACCTGTGCCAGGGCCTTGCCACTCTCATGGTAAAATATATCATTTTAATGTCCCATCTAACCCTGTCCTCTCTCAGTTTAAAGGTGTTGTCTCTTGTCCTGTCACTACACGCCCTGGTAAAAAGTCCCCATTTTTCTTCTAAGCCCCTTTATAAGCTGAAAGGCCACAGTAAGGTCTCCTCAGAGCCTTCTCTTTTCCAGCTGAACACCCCCAGCTCTCCCAGCCCATCTCCAGAGCAGAGCTGTTCCAGCCCGCAGACCATCCCCACTTCAAACTCCTACCTGCACCTTGACAGAGTGTCCCTGCAGAAAGCCACCTTCAGGAACAGGCTCAGCTTTAACATCACTAAAAGAGATGACAAACCCATCCAGGGAAAATGATATGACTCCTTTACACAACTCACAGCACCAGGAACAGTTCAGGCTCTTTGCCAGCCCTTTCCCCTGGGACTCACTGGGAAACTGGTTCCCACTGCAGGAACTGCAAGGGAGGTTACAGAGCAAAGAGCCAAACTGAGGAGTCACAGTAGGAAGGGCTGGATGGAGTCACCAAGGGGTTAACGGAGCATGGAGATTGATCCTGGCCTGGGTACAGCCATTCCTAAAACTGTCTTGGGACAGGGAAGCAACTGCCACGGCAGCTCTGCAAGACAGGGGTTGTGAAGAAAATTCTGGCCAAGTGTAGTTCTCTAAACTCAACATTCACACAGGACTAATGACACAGAGCAGAATTAGTGGGCATTGATTATCTATATAAATACAATAAACCAGGAGAAAACTCAGTGTGGCTTCTGGAAAGGCACTTCCAGCCCCACAGAGGGCTCCAAATCTTCTGGGGTTTAACCTCTGCGAGTCTCATCTGAAGCTTCCTGTAGGGAGCCCAAAAGGCCACTGGAAAAGGGACTGTCCCTGTATGGAGAGAGCTGGGTGGGAGACAAGGGAGTAGGAGTAAACAGCCATTTCCTGCAAGGGAGGGAAGTCAGAGCAAGGGTCACAGGGAGAGGCTGGCTGTGCCAGACTAGGACACTGTCTGGATGTGACCCAGGATCCTGACGGAAATATTCAAGGGGAGGTGGATAAGCAACCATGAAGAGCAGCACAGGGACCATATGAGTCTATGCAACCTGGCAATAAAATGGCAGATGGAATTCCACATGGATAAAGTGATGCATACATTGAATAAAAAAATAAATCTCAATTTCACCTAAAAATAGATATGCCCTGAGATGGCCTCAGTGAGCAGGAGGTCTTGGGGCTGTCAGGCTGCTCTGTGAATGCTCTGGTACTGCTCAGCACTGCCCCAAAACAGTGTTTCACCAGTGTCAGAGGACAAGCACACCCAGCACATGCTGCTGTGCCACCATGTGCCTGTGACATGCACCCATGGCATGTGGCTCTGGTCACTCTGCCATGTCCCCCTGAGTGCCCACAGCTCACCCATGGTGGGTGGCTCTGGTCACTCTGGCCAGCTCCTACCATGGGAACAGAGAACAGAAGGAGCTTGCAGAAGAGCTATGGAGTNGCCCCAAAACAGTGTTTCACCAGTGTCAGAGGACAAGCACACCCAGCACATGCTGCTGTGCCACCATGTGCCTGTGACATGCACCCATGGCATGTGGCTCTGGTCACTCTGCCATGTCCCCCTGAGTGCCCACAGCTCACCCATGGTGGGTGGCTCTGGTCACTCTGGCCAGCTCCTACCATGGGAACAGAGAACAGAAGGAGCTTGCAGAAGAGCTATGGAGTGGCTGGCGGGGGAAGGACAGTAAAGAAGGTTGAGGGGAGAAACAGGCAGGGAGCTGTGACACCTGGAGTAGCCTGGAGAAGGAAAACCCCTCAAAAACTGAAAGCCAGCGCAGTGCCTCAGGCTAAGGTAAGTCTGTAGGCACAAAGCAGTCACATATTGAGAGAGAGCAGAGCTCCTCCCAGAGCCCCCACACGGGACAGGTCAGAAACAGGTCTCTGGAGCAGGCAAGATTCCATCTGCTCCATGTGGCTGTTCCAAACGAGCCAGGAGTGAGTGGCTCCGAGGTGCTGGGGAAAAAGCCCCTCCATGAGCCAGCTGAAAGAGAGGCACCAGCAGATGCCAAAGAGAACAGAATTGGTACATGGGGCTGTTAATCACTGCTCAGTTCCAGCCCCCTGGAATTCTCTATGTGCCAGACAATCCCAGGCAATCAGAACACCTGAAGGGCAGCAATGATTTATTTCTGTCCACGGCTCTCCAGCACAACCCTCCAGGGAATGGGATTATGCAGACACCCAGATTGATACGGCTTGGTCACAGATTGCAAAGAGAGCAAGAGCAGGTGAGGAATACAAACCAAGCTGAGGACAGCACTGAGGAAGAGGCTTCAAGTCAGCTCCAGAAGGAGCAAAGACTTCACACGAACCATGGAATAAAGATAATTTCCATATGGCTCTGTGGAAGATCGCCATGTGCTTCCTCCCAAACACTTCAATTTTATTTTGCTTTATAATATCTCAGGAATCACAGTTTCCACCATGGAAATTCTTCTCATTTCAAAATAGTTTAACTCCATATCTGAGCACCAGCTGAGTAACTCCTGAGAATGAATCTGCTGCAAGTAAAATTCAGTAATTTCTCAATTACTTCAATGTTTACCTTGAGAATCGGGAGATTTTTAGGAGGACATGCTGCATGCAGGGCAGCACACCTGCAAGACACATTAGGAACTTTATTTTAATTTTATGCCATTAAAAATGTACTGACACCAAGGCCAGCCCCACGTGCACAACCCACACCACCCCCTTGCCTGCCTACAGACACATCTCTAACCTCAGGACTCTGCAGTGCTGGGTGTCATCCTTGTCCCTGAATCCACAGCAGAGCCAGGCTTCCAGGAGTTAACAAGGAGTCGAAACTTCCCCTCGAGGGAACATGGGCACACACAAGACATACAATCACCCTTCCAGGCTCTTGACTATTTTAAGCATGAGAGAGATACAGAACTTCACAGGCGATGGCTTGTTCCAAGTCTGGCAGGGCTGCACCACTCACGCCGGGATGTCACCGCGGGCAGGAGTTCCATCCCCTGCTGCCACCAGCATCATCCCTCATCCTGTAGGAGCTGCATTCCCGAGGCACACCACAGCCAGAGCCGTGTTTAGACCCAGGAGTCATTTTTCTACATTCCTTCATCAGAAAAGCAAAGTGGACAGAGGCATCCCCAAGACGTGGCACTTTTGGGGAAGATTTTGGGGATGTTCAGAGGAGAGGGAATGCTGTGCACAGCCCCTACAAGGCAAACACTGCACCCCACGACAGCAGATTAATGACTGAGCAGGACACCAGAGTGGGGACTCAGTGGAAAATAATCAAATGCAGTTGTCAGCCTCCTCCAGCACCGCCGACATGGGGACTGGAAAGGACACAAGGCAAGGCACAATCTGCTGGTCATCCATATGGATGCCTCCCTCCCTCCTTCAATCCTCCTCAGTATCTCAATCGAGGTCAGGCATGCACACTCAGACTTGTTTTCTGACAAATTTGTGACTAAAAAGCTGGAACTAATAACTGTAAGAGCCCAAAGCTGGTTTCATAGACTTGTTTAAGGAAAAAAGCTGGCTGACTCCAACAATTTCCATCTAGGCAAGGTAATAGAGAGAAATCCTTCACTCCCGTGTAAAAATGTAAATCCCAGCTCAATGAGTCATTTCAGCACATGCCTAATGCAAAGCTCGAAACAAATCCCGCTAATAATCCGGGCTGCTCGCTTATTTACAGCTAGGCATGGCTTAAGTACCTGGATGATCTGGAAATACCCCCGAGCCCCCGGAAAAGAGCCTAAACCAGGCTTGTCTGGGAATTAATCACAGTGGTATGAGCAGAACTGCTAATATGAATCGGGGGAGGACTGTGTGTGTGTGTGTGTGTGTGTGCTGAAGCATCTGTTCAAGTTTAGGCATATAAAACATTTTTCAGCCCAATGACTCCAGAGGGAAATGCTTCATACATCAGCTCATCTGACTCAATTTTTCCATCACATTTCCTTTAATACAGTTTTGTCCATAAATATACTATTTGTTTTTTCCAAATATAGATTTTTATTTATAGCCAGAAAACCTTGTAACTTGTGTTATTGCTTAAAACCCTGGATTCTGCTTTGAAATGGAACCACGTTCTTCCTTGAAACAGAATCACTGAGGAATTACTGGCCAGTAGTGAGGTATGAAACCAAATTCTCTATGTTTGCAGAAGGAAAAGGGATTTATTTTTGCCGCTCTCAGTATCTCCTTCACCAGGAATCACCAGTAAGATCACAACTGCCCAGCCACACATTGCGGATGTCAATTATCCCACACCACATCCAGGAACTTTCACCTGGAATCTTCATTCTACACCAAAACGAAGTCAAGTTTTTAGAAACCCAAACCAGATCTTCCAGCCAGTCCTGAATTTGGGGAGAACTGTGTGTCACTACCCGAGCAGCAATAACAATTCATATTTATGGTACGAGGAGGTCAGAAAAGGAAATGCTAACATTGCCCTTTTCCCTCCAAGAAGCATTTTGGAGATAAATTTATTTTTGTAGCTCTTAATGGAAAGCAACGAGCCTCCCAAAAGCAGAACCAAGAATGGGCAGTGAATGAGAAATTTGGTGATTTTGACATTTTAAAAACACGAGCTTTTTCAAGAGCGGAATTTACGTATTGAGCAATACTGAACACAGCAGGCAAAATGTGATTTAATCCATTTTGACCATTATTAACCATCACTTGAGTCAATAAGAAGCACAGCCTGTTATTCCATGGCAGAAGCATGGGACAGTGGAATTGCACTCCTGCTGCTCGCGGGAAGTGCCGAGAGCGGCTGGAAACGCTGATAATGCCAGGGGCTTCTGCAATAAAACCTTCACTGCCTTCCAAAGCAGGGCACACAGAGGTGGTGGCCATGCAGCCACCCGTGAGGGGCTGGCAGCAGGGTCCAGGGACCATCTGTAACTCAGGGAGTCTCCCTGTCAGCTGGGCAGGAATGTCCTTCCCTGAGCAGGTCAGCAGGGACAAAGTAGAGCCACCATAAAAACCAGGGAATAGCAATGAAACTTTTCTAACGGCAATAATTTGCTTCCTATTAAGCAGATTAAAAATACATAAATCTGGAGCACAAGTCAACTCTGTGGAGTGGCAGCACAGAACACAAAGGCTGGAAGCAGGGTGGGAGCAAAGGATCACCTTCCTGCTAATGAGGCAGCAGCACTCATCCCCGACAACAAAGGGGTCCATTATCCACCAGGGTTTCACTCCAAGTGTTTAATGATCACTACCCTTGTCCGAGTTCCTGCTGGGCTTCAGGGAATCCTGTCCGAGCAGGAAGGGTGAGGCACGAAAGAGGTACCTTGTACAAGGCAATGCTCCTTGTGATTTCCACCTTTAAAAAAGGTGCTGAAAATCTCAAGTGGAGTAAGGAAAGAGCCACAAGATCAGCCCCCTCTCCCCAGCTCCGTGCTGGTGGTGAGGCTGCAGCCTGAATCACAGAATATCCTGAGCTGGAAATGACCCACAAAAATCATCCAAGTTCAACTCCTGATTCCATCACTTTACTCAGCCAGGGGCCCCTTGCAGATGCCAATGACCACAAATCACCAAAAGCGAGCAGGGTCTGCCTGGGCTCACACACTCTGTGCTGTTCCAGCAGCTCTCCATGGAAAGCTCACCATTCCATAAGGACTGCTCACTCTCCAGCTGGCTCAGGAACGAGGCATCAGCCCTTGTGGCTCTGGATTCTCCAGCTCCAGCTCCCCAGAGAAGCACCCAGGCACTGGATTTTCAGTTTCCCAATCCATAACACACCCAAGGAAGGCACCTCCTGGATTATCCAACTCCTAACTGGGTGTTCCTAGGCTGCTCTGTTGATTTTAAGTGGCTGGATCACTTCTAGGTACAACCTCAGGCACTGGATCTCATCATTTCCTTGGCAAAAGTAGTGGATGAGGAAAGTTTGGGGATTTTTTGGACTCACAGAAGTTGCTGGCAGTCAGCAAATTACTAAATCAACAAATTTAGGTGTTAAAATTAATCACAAACTCTCCATCAGTGATTAGATTTCACAGCGTGTAAGAAATTTCTTCTTGTAAACTCCAGAACCATCCAAACCAGGAAGAGACTTTTTAAGATAAAGTTTCACCTAAGCAGTGTAATTTCCACACCAATTACCTTTAGAACCACAGAATTCTTTAGAAAAACTGTGCCTATAATTAAACCTCTCCACGGTGTACCAAAATATTTGCTAAATTCTTAAAATTGGTCTCAATTTGCCCAGCAGCTGGGTTTTAACTTTCCCCCTACCAAGGGCTGGGACCCCTGGAATTCCTCGCCTCCGCACATTCCCAACCCTCTTGGGGCTCCTCTCTGCCTTGTTCAAAGCAAGCGCTGTGCTCTCAGTCCTTGACCCAAATTTTCCAGTTATTTACTGGTATTTGCATCACTTGCACGTTATCTGTGATGAGTTGGGTGTTTGCTTTGAAGTGAGGGGCAAAAAAAGCTCCTTAATGAAGGGCTAAGGATGCTACACATCTTAGAAAAGACATATTTCATGACAATTCCTTGTCCAGAATCCTGCATTCAGACCTGTGAGTTGCTTTAAAAAACCCAGAAATTGTAATATTGTTGTATAAACTAAGAAAACACTTAGATTTGTAAATGAAAATATTTTTATTATCAATAACTCAATAGTCTCCTCCATCAGTGGAAGGACAAACTTACAAACTCTAGTCTAAAAGCACTAAAGCCAGTCAGACTCTTTGGTAAGAACAGCCTGTCAGCAAAATGTTTTCAATAACTTTTCATCACTCAAACTGATCTAAACCTTGATAAACCCATTTCAAAAAGACAAGAGGTGCTGGGTGACAAACTCCCAGGAGCAGCTGGCCGTGTTTCCAGCACAGTTCAAAAAACAGAGACCCTCTTGTAAAACAAATTTCATGTGATGTGAAACCTCCAAAGGGACCCGACGCCGTGCTCCTGCTTTGCCCCACGCGCTGGCATTTCAATTTGGAAATGTCAGACAAGTTCCTGATTCTGGAGGAACACCCTGCAAAGGGCTCTTCTCATGGAAGGAGCCAGAGAAAGGCTCACAGGGCAGACCCCACGCCCAGCCCAGCCCCTCAGCTCTTACCTGGCCGCCTCCGTGCCCGCAGACATGGTCAGAGCCGCGGCCACGCCGCTGCCCCAGCGCTGCAGCTGCTGCCCCTCGTGTCACTGAGCCAGTCCCGCGCTGGAGCTCTCGGCGCAGTCACCACACACAGAATGTGACAGCTCAGGCCACCCCCACGGAGCCACCCGTGAGCGCAGAGCTCCGTCCTGCTGCTCCCCAGAGCTGGAGGTGCCAGAGTTAATGGAAGCGCTGCTGGAAATCCAGGGCTTCCCCTCGGAGCCAAACGGCTCGGGAAGGCTCAAATTCCCTTTTAGAGCTCCTTACCCATCCCACTTTCCAGCGCCGAGCTGACCTGCTCCCTCAGTAAAGCACAAGCACAACTTTTGAACATACTTGGAAAAGTACCAAAAATACAGAGAAATGCACCCTGCGTTTTTCTAAACACGAGTCTTGACAGAAAACAACAACTTTCTCCCTTAAATGACCTGAAGAATGGAGGGTTTGGTAACTGCACTGACAGCTGGTTCATTGAACCTCCCCAGGACACAGATTTCTAACAGGAAGGGACAGTTTGGGGTTTTTCTTAACCAATTATCCTTGACTTAGAGCAGGCAGGGAGACTAGAAATAATAACACTCAACGGTCTGTCAGATAGAAAGGTTTTGTTTTCTCTCATTTCCAAATACCAATCAAACACCCAATGAAAAATCAGGACCTGGTGGTACCAACTGTTGCTCCAGAATCCATATGGTACATCCATGCCCTAATTAATCCCTATGAACTATCTCCTATTTGTAATTTGATGGTGGAACAAAATCAGCACTTCACTGGGAAGCAAGGTCACACCGACCAGAAAGTGTCAGGACTAATTCCTACCAACAGAAATGCGAATTGGCTTTAAAAGGCCAGTAAAAATAGCTGCACAAATGTCACTCTTGTGAAATTTTGTGACGCTGGGTGAAAGTTAGGCCCAATGGAGGCCAAAACTCTCATCTGATACAAGAGCAGGATTCTTCTCATCGTGCTCTGCATTTGAGTCAAGCAGAGAGTCACGGAATGTCCTCAGTGAGAGGGAACACACAAGGGCACCAAGCCAAATTGATGGCCCTACACAGGACACCCCCAACAATCCCACCACGTGCCTGACAGCTTTGTCCAAACACTCCTGGAGCTGCAGAAGTATTTCCTCAAGCACTGCCAAACCGCACGGCTGCGGCCCGTCAGCTCGAGGCAGGGCTGGCTGCGGCTGCCAGCAGCTCTGGGAAGGTTTATCCGGGCAAGGAATTCCGAGCAGGAGCTGCTGCTTCCAGGACTGTGCTGCAGCTGCAGCAGCGGGCACTGGGGATCCGTGAGTCCCGTCCTGCCCGGAGCGGGGACGGGCACGGGGGCGACACCGCAGGGGAAGGTGGGCACGGGGGTGACACGGCAGGAGAGCTGGGCACGGGGGTGACACAGGAGCAGAGCTGGGCACGGGGGTGACACGGGAGCAGAGCTGGGCACGGGGGTGACATGGGACGAGAGCCGGGCACAGGGGTGACACAGGAGCAGAGCTGGGCACGGGGGTGACACGGGACGAGAGCCGGGCACAGGGGTGACACGGGACGAGAGCCGGGCACAGGGGTGACACGGGACGAGAGCCGGGCACAGGGGTGACACGGGACGAGAGCCGGGCACAGGGGTGACACGGGACGAGAGCCGGGCACAGGGGTGACACGGGACGAGAGCCGGGCACAGGGGTGACACGGGACGAGAGCCGGGCACAGGGGTGACACGGGACGAGAGCCGGGCACAGGGGTGACACGGGACGAGAGCCGGGCACAGGGGTGACACGGGACGAGAGCCGGGCACAGGGGTGACACGGGACGAGAGCCGGGCACAGGGGTGACACGGGACGAGAGCCGGGCACAGGGGTGACACGGGACGAGAGCCGGGCACAGGGGTGACACGGGACGAGAGCCGGGCACAGGGGTGACACGGGACGAGAGCCGGGCACGGGGGTGACACGGGACGAGAGCCGGGCACGGGGGTGACACGGGACGAGAGCCGGGCACGGGGGTGACACGGGACGAGAGCCGGGCACGGGGGTGACACGGGACGAGAGCCGGGCACGGGGGTGACACGGGACGAGAGCCGGGCACGGGGGTGACACGGGACGAGAGCCGGGCACGGGGGTGACACGGGACGAGAGCCGGGCACGGGGGTGACACGGGACGAGAGCCGGGCACGGGGGTGACACGGGACGAGAGCCGGGCACGGGGGTGACACGGGACGAGAGCCGGGCACGGGGGTGACACGGGACGAGAGCCNAGGGGTGACACAGGTGGCGTGTCCCGGTGCGATCGCTCCGTTCCCGCGCTCGGCAGCGAGGGGAGCGCTCCGTTCATCACCGAGGGGCTCGACACGTGCAGCCGCGGGCGGACACCGGCGCTCCGCCCGGGAAAGCCCTTCAGGCATCACTTCCCTCGGGATAAACACCCCGGAGAGGCCCGTCCCGGGGCGCGGACGCCAGGGGGGAAGGGGGCGGGCGCGGGNCGGGCAGGAGGGGATACAGGGACAGGGACAGGGGTCAGGAGGGGATACAGGGACAGGGACACGGGACTGGGGGCAAGGAGGGGATATAGGGACAGAGACAGGGACACGGGACTGGGGTCAGCAGCGGGGACAGCAGGGGACAGGGACAGAGACACCGGACTGGGGTCAGGAGGGGATACAGGGACAAGGACACGGGACTGCGGGCAAGGAGGGGACAGAGGGACAGGGACAGGGATACGGGACTGCGGTCAGGAGGGGATATTGAGACAGGGTCAAGGGCACGGGACTGGGGTCAGGAGGGAGGACACAGGGACAAGGACACGGGACTGGGGTCAGGATGGGGGGACAGGGTCAAGGACACAGAGCAGGACAGAACTTGGGGAGCAGGACAAGAATAGGGAGGAACACTGGAGCAGGGCTGTGGACAAGGACACCACAAACGGGGTGGGGACAGGGACATTGGGGCAAAATAGGGACAGGAGCTGAGTAGAACGGGGACCCTGAGATCAAGATGGGGATGGGGATAGCAAGAATAGGATGAGGACAGGGACACGGAGCTGGACAGGGTCTAGTGCAGGGGATGTGGAGACCGAAACAGGGTGGAACGGGGGCACCGGCAGCAGGATAGGGACACAGGGAGTAGGACAGTGATGAGGACAGTGGGAACAGGGCTGTGGGTGGAGACCAGGAGCAGGATGGAGGCAGTGGAAGCAAGAAGGGGACAAAGATGCTGGGAGGGGGATGGGGACATAGAGAGTGGGACAAATATGGAAGCACTGGCAGCAAAATGGATGATGGGGACACTGGGAACAAGATGGGGATGGGGAGAGCAGGATAAGGACAAGGACATAGGGAGCTGGACAGGGACTGGGACAGGGTGGGATGGGGGCATCAGGAGCAGAAGGGGAATGAGGACACAGTAAGCAGGATTGGGACAGAGACATGGAGAGCAGGACAAGAATGGGGACACTGGGAGCAGGGCTGTGGACGGGGACACCAGGAGCAGGATGGGGACCAGGGACACTGGGTGCAGGCTGAGATGGGGGAATCAGAAGCAGGTCAGGGACAAGGAACAGGGAGCAGGATGGCTACAGGCACGTGGGGGTCAGGACAAAAATGGGAACAGTGGGAGCAGGGCTGTGGGCAGGGACACCGGGAGCAGGATAGGGACACTGGGACAGGTATGGGGATGGGGACATCTGGAGCAGAATGGGAATGAGGGCATCAGGAACAGGGTGGGGACAGGGATGTGGAGCACAGGACAGGGACAGGGTGGGGACAAAGGACACCAAGAGCAGGCTGGATGTCTGGGACAGGGACAAGGACACTGGGAGCAGGATGGGAACAGGGACATGGGCAGCAGGACAGGTATGTCAGGAGCAGGATGGGGATGGGGACACCAGGAGCAGGGTGGAAAGCCTGTTGGGAGCAGTATAGGGACGGGAGAAGGTGGGATGGAGAAATCAGGAGGACAGGGACACAGGCACTGCGAGCAGGATGAGGTCAAGGATGCAATGATGGGGACAGTGGAAACAGGATGAACAACAGGGGCAGGATGAGGGCAAGGGGACCAAGGGGACAAGGACACTGGGATGGGGGGTTGGGACATGGAGAGTAGGAAAATTATGGAGGCACTGGGAGCAGAATGGGTGATGGGGACAATGGGAGAAAGATGGGAATGGAGAGAGCAGGAGCAGGGTGGGGACAGAGACATTGAGAAGCAGAACAGGAACTGGGGTAGGATGGAGAGAGGGACACCAAAGCAACGTGGGATGGGAAATAAGGAGCAGGACAGGCACAAGGACACCAGGAGCAGGGGACAGTGGGAATGGGGCTGTGGACACCAGGACCAGGGTGGAGGCACTGGGAGCAAGACAGGCATGAGGACAGTAGGAGCAAGACGGCAGTCAGGGTCCCCAGGTGCAGGAAGGGGACACGGCACAGGGTGAGGGCTCATCCCACGAGGAGATGGCTGCTCAAGGTGCTGGATCCTGTGGGGGCCTCCCGAGTCCCTGGGGATGGGGACAAAACAAATGGGAACAACGGGGAGGTCAACACAGGGTCATTCATTGCCGATGGCCCTGCTGAGGGTGGGGGCACATCCCCCGGGGCGTGTCTCAGAGCTGAGCCCTGACCAACTCGTGTCATAAATGGAATCCCCGGTTCTCCAGTGTGTGATTCCACGTGCCTCAGTTTACCTGCGTCACCGCCCGGGCAGGCACATCCCTTGGGACATCCTGGACCCGCACAGATCCTTTTACACAGATTACCTTCCACAGATCCTGGGAAATTCCAGCCGCATGGCAGGGGCTGGGGTCAGGGTGCAGCCGCAGAGCCCCCACTCCCAAGGCAGAGCAGTTTCCGCGGAAAATCCCCAGCTCTCGTGCGCAGGGCCAGGTTTTCGGCTGCCGGCCCCGCTCCGGGTCAGCGTTTTCCAGCTGCTGGGAAGAGCCTGCGTGAGAACTGCTCCTTCCCACGCCTGCCCGGCCGCCTCCCGCCGCCCTCTCCCGGGCTGACGGCCGGGGCGATGCCCGCATTCGCAGGGATCACCGGGCATTGCAGATTCCGAGTCCTGCTCTCCGAGGGCAGGTGCGACTGGCACCGCTGTCCTTCCAGGGGTGTCCCCAGGGCCCTGTCCGGCCCCGTTATCCAGCCCTGGAGAGCCCGAGGCTGGGATGATGGATGTCTTCTTGTCGTCTAAGCGGGACAAACCCTCCCAGAGCAGCTGAGCACTTGGCTCTGGAGCCAGGGGCCACCCCCGAGCCCCGGGACGTGCAGTGCAGCACCGAGCACCGCCAAGCCCCGGACACTGATCCCGCCGCAGCCTGGCGGGAGCACCCCACGCTTTGCTCCGGGAGATGCCTGGCCTGGTCTCTGGGGGCCAGTTTGGTGCTGGGCTGTACTGGGAGGGGACAAGGGCTGTATTCTGCGTGCATCAAGCCAGGATTGACTCCACTTTCCCCCAGGACAGCAGGAGAACACACCATCGGTGATGCCTCGGTGCCAGGGCAGATGTGGGAGGTGAGGGGGACCCTCCTGGCACTGCCCTGCAGGAAAGGCTGAGCCTGGTGATAGGGCTGGAGAACCAGGACCACATCCCTGGAAAAGCTGAGCCTGCTGACAGGGCCGGAGCCCGGCACAGGGCACCTTCCTGCTGGGTGATGGGGTGGGCCTGCGGGCGATGCCGATGTCGGCTGACAGGAAATCCTTCCCCTCCCTGGTTTTGATGTTCCACTGGCCTGAATTATCCCCCACAACGTCCAGTTTCCACAGACCCAGCACCTGGTAGGATGGCTGGATGTGCTTTGCCATGGATGCTTCCTTATCCGTGCTTATGTCAGCTCAGGGCCTCCCAGTTTCCACCAGCAGCTGGCAGGTTTTGGGAGTGGGGGAGGAGGCTGTCCTCACCTTCACCCACTCATCCCCCAGTGTAGTGCCCCAGGGCCATCTCAAGCCCCTCTGAGCACAGGGATGCTCTGGGACAGGTTCCCAGGGGTATTGCTGGGATGAAAGAGGCTGCCAGGGCCAAGGGAGGGCAGGAATTTCCCCAAGAGATGTAAATCAGCCCTGGTTACACAGCACATACTTGGGACAGAACTGGGGCAGAGAGAAAAGAGCAGGGGAGTAGAGAGGGAGCACCAAAAACCTCTCAGAGGATGAGCAACTGATGAAATCCCCAAAAATTCAGCAAGATTGAGGGAGAAAGAAAAAGAATAGGCCTGGGGTGGCTGATCTATTCACTACCACAGGCAGGAGTGGGATAGGTGGGAGACAGGGAGTCCTTGGGAGTGGTACAGTGCTGGGGCCAGGGGGAACTGGGGCAGAGGATGGGAGAAATCCTGATGTGTGCTGGAAAAATTGGGAAAGCAGAGCTTCCCCCAGCACTGCCATGTCTGGGCACAATCAGACTAAGCCCAGCCTGGAAGTTTGTACTAAATGTTTAAAAGGGTTCAAAAAAGGGGTTCAGAAAAGTCAAATCCTTCCTCCCAGGGAGGCTGGTAAAGCACTGCCCCCCCACCCTTTTTGAGCTGCCTGAAATGCTTGACACAGTTGAGGCCCAGTCCTCAGGAATCCATACTGACACTGCTCAGCTCAGTGTGCTGGAGGAGCCTATCCAAAAGGAAAACCTTGCTGGAGGCAACAGCAGCTGGAGACGAACAATACAAAATGGATCAGGGCTCTGGGTCTGGGCTGCTCCCTGTATGGAATTGCCCACAATTGGTCCATGGAGACTCCTACAGCCATGGAAGTGACCTGAGGAGCAGCTCCCTGCCTGCCCTGAGCCTCAAGGAGCCAGGGCTGGGCAAGCAGGGATAGGGAAGGACCAGCAGGTGCCAGCCAGGGCTCGGGTCAGCCCCCATGCCAGGGCAGCAGGTCTACATGGGGTAGTTGAGAACGACGTCTTGCTTGGCCAGTTCCAGCAACATGGGGTCGTCGAAGAACTTGCTGATGCTCACGTCCTCACTCAGGCCCTGCAGGGTAACACAAAGCCAGGGTCATTTCCCATACAGCCACTGCCCAGAGAGCCCACTGAAGAGACCTTGTGTCCCACAGTAAGATAAATTTTCAGGCTCTAAAAAAGGTATGAGGTGCTTCTCTGCAGCTTGGAGGCATCTAACACTCCTCAGGAACCTGCAAACGTGATTTCTGCTGCTGAGCACATCTACAGCTCACTGCCCCTCACAGGGGAGCTTGATTCCCTCTGCTCCCTCTGCAGCCCCTCAGCCCAGCTCACCAAACCAGCACAGAAACCAGTTCCTGCAGTTTCTGCTGGACAAGGGGGCTACACCAGGCCAGTGAGGGGTCAGAGGGGCTGGGGAGGGAGTGGGGCTCAATGGGGCTCCTGTTTTGGACTGGAGGCACTGATGCCCATCAGACAGGCTCTGGTGGGCAGCATGGGGGAAGTCCTGGGGCACAAAGGACATCAGACCACTCTGGGAACACAGAGGTGATGTGGCACACCCAAGGTACAACACTGCAACAGCTCAGCTGCTGGGACAGAGGCACACTGCAGGGGTTTGTCCCAGATGTACCTTCCTACGCCTGGTCTTGATCATGAACTCCCTGGCCAGGTGCGGGGCTGGCTGCGGCTCCAGCGGGCGGATGACGATGCTCTTGTCCAAGGGGTCACCAGGCACAATCTGAAACACAGGGCCAGGATGTGAGCATGATGGGGCTGCTTCAACCTCCTGGAGATGCCAACTGCAACAGGAAACATCCCTGGGTCCCACAGACACCCCAAGACCCCGTCAGCTCTCCTGGCACACAAACTCATGTCACTGCTGGTGATTGTGCCTGTGAGAAGTCAATAATGCAGTGCTGAAAACTCAAGGCAAGGACATGTCCCAGGGACAGGACCCTTCCCCAGGGAGTACTGCAAGACCCCTAAACACCTCCTAACAGAACAACTCATGCAAGTCCTGGTCAGCACAACCCCCTCCACAAACCAGGCATGCTTATTGTTTCAGAGCTGAGCCTTGGGCTTTGACACATCAACCTTTAGGCTAGAGCTCAGACTGCAGCTGCTGCTCTCATGCAGCTGTACCCCAAACCACTGTGCACCTCACAGCTGTGGCTCCCACAGCACCTGATCTGCCCCAGAAGACATAGAAGTGGCCAGAGAACAGTATTTTGTCCCAAACTTTGTATCCTACGGATTTAAAACACCTCTGAGAGGCAAAGCTGAAGTGTGGCACACATCAAACTTCCTATGGCAGATCAGTGAGTCTGAGCCCCACTCCAAGACTTCTGCTGCCCAAGCTGCAGAGCATGAAGTGGACCCAAAAAGGTTCCCTCCTCCCAAGGAGATGTCCTCTCCCCAGGCAGGACCCTGACACTCAGCCAGCAACAGCTTTCAGGGCTCCCTCACCAGGACTTGGAGTGATGGGACTTGGAACAAAGCCCTGGCAGACATGGAACAGCTGGTGCACAAAGCCTCCCCAAGATCCTCTGAGGATGCTCTCCAGAGCTTTCCTGCTCTGTTGCAGCTTTGGCAGTGAGAGCACCTACCTGGTGCCTGATCCTACCTGTCCCTCTTCCCCATCTCCCCAGGGCATGGACTCACCTGCCAGTGGTGGAAGACAGAGAGAGAGAAGGCTTGTCCCTGCGTGTGGGTCCTCAAGTCTGTCTCAAACCCAAAGGAATCAATGGCTGGGATGAAGGCTTTGATGGTGTAGAGGGGAGAGCCTGGGATTGGAGCATCCTGGGTCACGTGGCCTCTGCAGAGGTGTCAAAGGATTAGCATTCATTAGCATGACATATGCGTCACAGAATCCTGGACTGATCTGTGTGGGAAGGGACCTCAAACACCACACAGTTCCACCCCCTCTACCATGGCAGGGACACCTTCCACTACCCCAGGTCGCTCCACGCCCTGTCCAACCTGGCCTTGGACACTTCCAGGGATGGGGCAGCCACAGCTTCTCTGGGCAACCTGTGCAGGGCCTCTCCACCCTCACAGCCAAGAATTTCTTCCCAATATCCCATCTAATGCTGTTCTTTGGCAGTGGGAAGCCATTCCCCCTTGTCCTGACACTCCAGGCCCTTTTCCAGCTCTCTTGGAGTCCCTTTAGGCATTAGAGGCAGCTCTAAGGTTTCCCTGGAGCTTTTTTCTTCTCCAGGTTGAACCACCCCAGATCTCCCAACCCATTTTTACAGGGAAGTCACTCCAGCCCCCTGAGCATCTTCCCAGCCTTGTCTGGAGCCACTGAAGGAGTCCTTACTGTGCTGGGGCCCCAAGGGCTGAGCACAGTGCTCTGCACATTCTCCTTTCTGACACTCAGGAGGAACCAGGCACAACCCAAAGGCTGCATGTGATCTTGAACATCCCTCCCCACACTGCTCAGGGCCAGAATCAGTCAGGAAGCTTCCAACTGTCACTTCATGCAGACTTCACCCTCTGCACCAGTGCCAGGACTGTGGAATTCTCCAGGAGCCCAGATCCCCATGCTGCTGCTTTGCAAACCCCACTGCTGGCAGCAGGAGCGGCTCACCTGCGCCGGGCCAGCACCGTGTACACGGCGGACACGCAGTCAGCGGGAGCCTGAACCTCCACGAAGTAGTAGGGCTCCATCAGGCGAGGGGTGGCCTGTGAGGGGACAGGGACATGAGCCACCGAGCCTCTCGCAGCACTGGCACAGCTCAAGTTCTCTGTCAAACCCAGTGCCTGATGAGATTACAGGGCTCTTGCTGCCCCACGGCTGCCCAAACCAACATCACAAACACTGAAAGGACCTTTTCTCCCTGTGGGCACGAGTCCCGCCTCCCTCTCCCCCATGCTCACCCTCCCCAGGCCGGAGCGAGAAGGGGAGAGTGATCAGATGCACACCAGTTTCCATCCAGGCTGGAACCCGGCCCACAAGGGCGCTGCAGACATTGCTGGGTGAATGATCAGTGTGCACCCACAGCCCCCAGGCAGGTCCCTGGGGATCAGCACAGGCAAACCTCACCATGAGGAAGGCGGAGTAGACGACCCTGCGGGCCGTGGGGATGATCTGCCCTCCACCCCGGTGCAAGGGCTCCTGAGCAATCACCGCGTCCAGGATCTTGAACTTCACATTGCGGATCACTGAGAAGGGAGGAATGACAGCCAGTGACCTTGGGGGATGTTCTCTGCCAGCACCAACCACATCCCCTGATGCCCAAACACCCAGAGCCACCAGCAGTTCTCCTAAATTTAATTCCAGCATGGAATGCATCGCCACGTCATAACCCTGCATATCACAGAATCATGGAGTGATTTGGGTTGGAAGGAGCCTTAAAGCTGATCTAGTCCAGCTCCTTGCCATGGGCAGGGACACCTTCCACTAGACCAGGCTGCTCCCAGCCTGCTCAGCCTGGAACACCTTAATGTTTAGAGATAGAAGAATTTAACCAATCTCATTATCTCAATTTCCCCACAGGTCCCACTTACATTCATCACAGAGGGGCCCTTCCCTGGTCCCCCACTGGAAGCCCTGCACAATGCTGTCCTTCACTGAACCCAGCAGAGACTTGTCCACCTAGAGACAGACAGACAGACAGACAGCCTCAGAGACCACACATCATCACAGCCAGTAACACCCAGTGTTTAAAAGCCAGTTTCCAAAAGAGCAGCAGTGTTCCCCTGTGCCCTCAATGTCTACCCCTCCCTCTCACAGCTCAAGAGCATCAGCACTGCATCATTTCTAGAGCACTATAAATTAAGAGTCCACCTTTTGGTGATCCTGAAAGGCAAGGCCATTAATTGCAAATTTTGGCAAGTTGGGGACATTGGCCCAAACAGCAATATCTGAGAAGTAACAGGTGACCTGGTAACCAATGTAGGATCATTGTAGGGAAAGTGCACCACGTCTGAGCTGTGGCAAACAATGAGCACCCCAAAGGCCTTGCTGGAAGTTCTGGGAGGAGTGGACACCTCCTGGCACCATGGGACAAAGGTCTCACTGAAGAGTGGCCCCACTCCTCACCTCTGAGGGCAGTGTGTCATCTACCAGGATGTTTGGGCCAGTGGCGTCTGGCCCAAAGGCCCAGATGGAACGGGCAGCCAGCAAATCCCAGTCGTATTTGGTCTGGAAGAATTCACCCAGCTTCTTTCTGATAGAGAGAAAGGGAGGAAGCTTTAAGAAACAAGAATCTGACCTGCACTCATGATGTATTTACAACCCTGCTCCCTTCAGGCACAGAACAGTCTCAGCCAGAGATGCTCATGGACTGGCTGGCAGGGAAACCAAACCAGAATCCCTGCCTAGAGGCTGCTGCCTGATACTGTGCACCCTGCAGATTCCAGCATTCCCTTTTCCCCCAGTTATTTACTTCCAGCTGGATTCCTGCTCTCCCAGATCACTCATACCTGTTCCATGTTATCTGCACCACTTCATTCTCAATGTCCTCTGCCAGTCCCTTCTCCAGGGGCTCAGCAATCATCGTGATCTTGTTCCTGGGGAGAGACAGCCACCATCAGCTACAGTGATGGAAATGGGAGTAACTGGGAACACTGCAGGGACTGGCAGCCCTGCACTGCAAGAAAGACATGAAGGGGCTGGGATGTGTCCAGAGAGGGGAATGGAGCTGGGAAGGGTCTGGAGCACCAGGAGCAGCTGAGCAGCTGAGGAGAAAAGGAGGCTCAAGGGTGACATTCTGGCTCCCCACAACTCCCTGACAGGAGGGGACAGCTGCAGGTAGGGGTCAGACTCTGTTCCCAGGGAACAAAGGACAGGACGAGAGGAAGCAGCCTTAAGTTGAGCCAGAGGAGGTTTAGGTGAGGTATTAGGGAAAATTTCTATACAGAAAAGGTTGTAAAGGCCTGGCACAGCTGCCCAGGGCAGTGGTGGAGTCATCATCCCTGGAACTGCTCAAAAAACATGTGGATGTGGCACTTGTAGATATGGTTTAGTGGTGAACATGACGGTGGTGCTGGGTTGACAGCTGGGCTTCTTTGTGGGTCTTTTCCAACCTTAATACCTCCACAATTCTGTGATTCTCTGACTGCACCCAGCTTGGATGCAGTTGGGTTGATGAAGCCACCTGCATCCACTGCTGTTGCTGTGTCCTTGTGAACACAGCCCAAGTGCTCAGCTCCTGCTCCCTGAAGCCTGTTCAGCCCCAGAGGGAGATGGCTGAGGGACAGCGTGGCTCCAGCCCTCCTGTCCCACATCCAGGCAGCCCCTGCCCAAGGCTGCAGGAGGGAGCCCATGGGCTGGGCAAAGTGCCTCTGGGAGCTGCATCTGACACACCAGATGCTGCCTCAGAGAATCCCCCAATGCCTGAAACATGACCCTAGCACAGGTCATCCCATGTGCCCAGAAGGTCAAAGCCTGACCTAAGACTGGGAACAACCTGGGAAGTCTGGTGGAAGCTGTCCCTGCCCACAGGAGGGCTTGGAACTGCATGGTCTTTAAGGCTGCTTCCAGCTCAAACCATCCTGGGATTCTGTGAACAGACCTCTCTGTTCCCAGAAATAAGGCTGCCAAACATGGCCAAATTGTCTCAGAATAAAGGAAGGCAAGAAGATCCAGAAACCACAGGGGAACACAGGAGAGTCAACTTCAGCAGATCATGGTTTCTCTGAAAATTCAGGCATGGAAACACCCTGTGCACACAGATCTCCCCCAAGTTCCCTCCCAGGCCTCTCTCTTCCAATCACACGCGTTGTGAGGTGCTGGAGGAGGGAGATGAGAGCAGCTGCAAGGCTCCAGGGCATCACTGGGAAGAACAAATCCAAGATTATATATGGATAAGAGAAGACATAGCTCTTGCTCATGAAACTGTTGGGAGAGTTACTGAAGGCAGCACTGGGCTCTTTGGCAGCTGCTCCAGGATCCCAGAACACCTCTCAGAATTGCTGAGAAGGTGTGACACTTAGGGAAAAAGGAGGATGTGGATCTGTCTTTATTCCCTCCATTCTCAGAGCTCTTACACAGCACAGAACATCCCTGGGTCTCTGGTGTGCTCCTGAGGAGTTCAGGTCAATGGGACATTGCTCACTCAGGCATGTGCCACTTGGTGGACAACAGCCAGTGGGAAGAGCCCCCTTGGAAGGATGGACCCTCCCTCTGCCCCCTCCTATGCCCAGCTCCCCAGGCCCTTACTTCTTATTGGGTGTCTCAGCAAAGCACTTCAGGGAGGATGTTTCCACCACTGTCTCACAGAACGTCACCACGGGATCAGCCACCTAAAAGAACAAAAGGCCTGTAAGGTTTCCAGTACTTTTTTGTTTGCAAAAAGACTGTTTGAGACCTCTGAACACCTACAAGGAAAAAACAGTTCAACTGGCAGTGTTTTCATCAGGGTCATGTAGGGTCACTGAGGCTTTCAAATGAGACAGGAAAATTTAAATCCAATTCCAGGTATGAAAAATCCTGCTCAATTTATTTATTTGATGCTAGCCAGGCAATGGCTGAAGCACAGGGAAGGCTGGAATATGGAAAACTCCTCTCCAAGCCAATGTGCAGTCTCTCAGTCCCACTGGTGTGACAGGCTGGCAAAGACCCTTTTACACCCTAACAGCCTTTTTTTTAAACTTTTACAAGAATGTGACAAAATCCGTGCTGTATGTTCAGGTAGGTTCTTTCTCTGATCCTTCTGAGAGAGGGGACCAAAACCCTGTCCAGGGTTTCCAGTGGGAAAATCCCTGTCTGATTCCCTCACCTTGATGTCAATCTCAGAATACATCTTCCGCAGATCGTGCATCACGCAGTCCAGGTACAGCTCTCCTGTTCCCAGGATCACGTGCTCCCCAGACTCTTCCACCTGGAAGAGAAGAGAGGGATTCAGCTGGCAGCCCCCCTGCTCACAGCTCCTGCCTTCCAGGCTCCTACTCAAGCCTGAGGAAGGATCAGCCTTAAATACACTTGTTAGAGTCAGAACACCCCAAGGAAAGCTCCCACAGCCTTTTCCAGGAGGAAGTGCTGCTGGGCTCTGCAGAAAGCTGCTTCCCTGGCACAGCAGGGTGCGTGTTTTTCTGCTGGATTTACACTTTTCTGCTATTTCTACATAATTTATGAGATCAACTGAAACAGCATGAAAAGACCCACAACAAACATAACAACCTATGGTAAAAAAACCTGATTATTTTGAAGATCAGCCCAGAGGCTGCCCCCAGCACTGGCTGGAAACAGCCACACACACACACAGAACAGTTAAGGCTAGAAGGGACCTCTGGAAATCATCTAATCCAACTGCCCCCAGCAGTACCTTAGTTGTAAGTGAGGGGTAGCTCTTGTTGACTTTGCGGAGACCATCCAACATTTTGGGGAGCTCTGAGGGGTTGACTGGCTCCACAGCTATTTTGATAACAGATGTGGTGTTGAACTTCAAGGGACGGAAGATCTGAGCCTGGAACCAGAGAGGACAAAGAGGTGAAACTGCATCCCTACATGTCCTCAGGGTAAGACACAGCATGTGTAGCTCTTCTCTTTCCCTCAGTGGCTCTTGTGCCCTGGCACCATGTCAGACAGGGATTCTTTAGCCTCACCATGGGAGCAGACAGGGATTCTTTAACCCCACTAGAGGAGCTTTTGGGCTGTACCCCACCACCTTGCCTCCCTGGAAGGCTGAGCAATGCCAGCCAGGCTCGGTACCTCCTCATTGCCCCGAGGCTCCGTCACAGTCGCCGTCTTCACTATGGGCTGGTCCACGCCCTCAATCAGCACCCAGTTGCCAGCAGGAACCCTGTTCACCTCAATGTGATACCTGAAAGGCAGGAGAGCATCACTGCAGCCTCAGACCTTCCAGCACCTTCCTCCTCCCTCTCTCTGGCAGCTCTCCCTCCCTGCCAGTCCCTCACCTGACTCCAGGTGACTCCTCTCCCAATAAACACATTGCCAGAGCTTTCATACCTTGCCACTGAGATCCAGAGGCGTCCGACGGTGCAGATCTGGGAATCCTCCTCATCTTCCAGGGTGTAGTTCTCCCCAAGGACCTTCACAGGCTGCCCAGCATGGATGGTGCCACTGAGCACCCTGCCAAAGGCGTGGAACTGGACACCATCATCAGTGCTGTACATTTTGGTTGTGTGACACATCAAGGGACCCTTCCCGTGACAGAGAGAGACAGAAATGAGCTTCTTCCAAAACACAGTCAAGAAATAGACACAGACCTGGCAGGAATGGATTTTGATGATCCTTGTGGATCTCTTCCAATTCAGAATATTCTACGATTTGTGGATAAAAGGGACTAATGGGCTGGAATTTAGAAAGAATTGTTTTGATTTGCCAAGTCCTTCAGTTCCTGCCACTGCAGGCCCCACATCTCCTTGCCCTGTATGGAAAGCCCTGGAATGACTCTGGTGGACTGTTCTGGAGCTCCTGTCCTTACTCATGTAGAGCAGCAAATGATGGCTGGGACAAAGCCATGAGGAAAAATGTCACCTGCTGGCCTGCAAACCTGCTCAGGGCAGAGCACCTGAGCCCCCCAAGATCACAGCTTCCAGTGCCACAAGGTCACTCCACACTGGTGATGTGGTGACAGTCACTACTGTGGAGTTTTATGTGGATAATCACAACTCATTAGAAAAAGAGATTAATTTTCTCTGCAGACATCAGAGCAAAAGTCAGTCAAATTTCTCACTCAGCTGCTGGCGTTGGTGGCTCCAGACAACTCTGAATGACAGCTCAGCGCAAGCTGTTGGAGGAGGAAGGGTTTGCAGGGCTGGGAGAGGAAAGGTGCTGACTAACAAACACAGGGTTATTTTTATCAGCACCATGCAGTTTTTTAGAGTTTGGAGAGAGAATCAAACTTCAAGGAAAAGAGACAAAAAGACTGCAAAAGGACACAAAACCACCCTGCAGCTCCCACATGCTCTGGAGTCCTGACCTGTTCTTCTCTGAACACTGTGAAACAATTCCCTCTCTCCAGGGCTGCCCTGGCAGGCAGCTGAAGCTCCCTGGAGCGAAGAGATTTGTTCCAGTGTTGGATGAGAGGTTTCAGAGTGCTGCAAGTCAAATCTGTGCAGATAGCTGGCTGGGAGGCAGCTGCCCAGGCAGGGCAGGGCCAGCAGAGCCTGCTGGCCTTAGTTTTGCACACTCAGAGCAAACACAGAAGCCTCCTTACGTCAGGGTCGCATTCGCTCATGGCCTCCCCCAGGTCGGAGTCGACACCACCGGTGTAGGTGTGCTCGATTTTTGTCTTGGCCCCCACTTTCGGAGAGGGAATGTGCTGCACACACATGTCCACAAAGCCTGGAACAGGAACACTTGGTGAGGACAGGGTTAACCAGTGTGGAGGAAAGAAATGAACTCCATAAACACAAGGCAAAGCCATGGTGACTGCAGCACCCACAGCAGCAGGGGAGAGGCCAGCAGTGTCTCAGGCTGTCCTGTGGGCAAGTGGTGCCATAGTTTACATTTAGAAAATTCAGCAGGATCTGTGCAAGTTAGAACTCCTTGGCCAAAAAATAACCCTCAAATCTTGGTGTGAGGTACTGGGGATATAAGAAGGATTATGGAGGGAAGGCAAACAGCTTGTACCTGTGAACTCCCCAAAGAACTTCTTGCAGACGAGCCGCAGCAGGGGCCGGATGTTCAGTTTCAATTCCTCTTTGGTCAGGTGGATCCCAAGTTCATCCAGAGTCCTGGGCAGGGTTGTGTCCACATCCCCCACCACCTGCAAGATGACAAGTCCCACTCCCAGGTTCACTGTGGGGGTCCCAGTCAGTAACTCCCCAGTGCAGCATCACACACCAGCCACCACCCGCAGGGCTCTGGACCTGCCCTGGTTTGGAGCTCACACGAGAGCCAGATGGGTCAAATCACAGAATCGTGGAATCGTTAAGGCTGGAAAAGCTCTCTAAGATCAGTGAGTCCAAGCATTCCCCCAGCACTGCCAAGGCCACCACTAAATCATGTTAGTCCTCAAGTGCCACATTTACATGGCTTTTAAATCTGTTCAGGCATGGTGACACCACCACTGCCCTAGGTAGCTGTGCCAGGACTGGACAACCCTTTGGAGGAGGAAATTTCCCCTAAATTTTCCCAATCTAAACCTCCCCCTGCACAACCTGAGGCCATTTCCTCTTGTCCTGTCCCTGTTCCCTGGGAGCAGAGCCCGACCCTCCCCAGCTGCCCTCTCTTGTCAGGGAGTTGTAGAAAGCAAGAAGATCCCCCCTGGGCCTCCTTTTCTCCAGGCTGAGCCCCCCCAACTCCTCTTCATCCGACTTGTGCTCCAAGTCTTTGTTCCAAGTCCAAGTACTGCCACTTGGCTGCTATCAGAGCCCACTGGGAAGAGCAAGGACTGCTCTATTCACTGCAAATACGGCGCTGCATTTGCAAGAAGTAACGATTACTCTGCACCCCCAAGCCCACCCTGTGCAGATCCCACTGCAGAATGGGACGGGACCAGACCCACCAGCCACCACCCAGTGCCCAGCCCCAGCTGCTCCTGCCTAGAGCTGTGGGAGGGAGAATGACCCATTACAGACCTGAGCCAAGATCTTGTACAGGGGCTCCAGAATGAACTCCACGAAGCTGCGCTGGGAACTGCTCGTCGGGGCCTTTTTGGTGAACTTGCGGCTGTTGGAGACCAGAGAGGTGAGGAGCAAGAACTGCAGCCTGCCAGCACTCCTGCACAGCCTCTGCTCCTCCCACCTTCTCCTCTTCTCCCTCCCAATCCCCTGGGAAGCTGTCAGGGACACAAGGGCCAGGCTTACTCCAAATGAAGGCCAAAGGAGCCTCCCTGCTCCTGCTTGGGGGATTCAGGAGAACCACGTGGATTCACATTAGGCAGGAGGCCTGACAACCCTTCCCAGACACTACTCCACCAAAGGATCACAGGATCAGAAGTGACCTTGGGTGGTCATCTAGTCCATAGTTTACAGGGAAAGAAGGGAAAAACCCAGGAATAAAGCAACTTTAAAACATCTGAACAGGGTTCTTACGTCTTCGGGTTGAAGTAGATGTCACCCCAAAGCCGCTTCGCAAACTCCTGGTAATTGATGTCTCCTAAAGGAAAAAGCAAATGAAAAAGTCTCTCACATGTCACTGCTTTTTTCTTAGCTTAGAAATCTTTATTTTTTGGCTTTTAAAACAAGCCTGAGGATTCAATTTAATGAACTGATGCTGATGAGCGAATGCCTCATCCCAATTCTGAGTGAAAGATTAAGCACTGTCCTGGGGAGATCAGGCAGAGATGGGCAGAAAGAGTCCACTGGGGATGTCCCCAGCCGCCCAGGGACATTGCAGTTCACAGACTGACTTCCCAGGAACACTCCAGCTCTCTGCTACCCACAGGGTCAGAGCTGAGGAGCACTGCAGGAGCCCAACCACATCTGCTGCACTTCCAAACGGGAATGCTGTGACTGCTGCTGCAGTGCCAAGGTACCGGAATGGCCTCCACCCCTTGGCCCTGCAGGCTCAGCACCAGCATTTTCTGCCCTGCTGAACATCTCCAGGTTTCTCTCTCTTTCTCAGGGAGCACAAAGCCAAACATCCAGTGCTGAAAGTCCAGTGTAGTGCTGGCTGTCATGGTGAATTTACCAATACCAGGAGAGAATGAGAACCTACAGCAGGTTCCAAACAAGCTTTTGCTGTGGGCAGATGTGTGAACACAAGGAATTGCCTGCTGGCTGCAGTCTGGACACTCTTGCTGCTCTAACTCCTGTCAGCTGACATGTGGTGGCTGCACAAATAATTCCTGGTGACCAGAATCCACTATTCCCAACTCCAAGTACCCATTCAGCTCCTGCCTTCCCCACCTGGTTGGCATCTCCTCCCAACTGTGCTGTCCTCAGCCCTCCAAGGAGGGGTCTTACTCCAGCAGGCTCTGAGTTAATGCTGTGACACTCAGGGAGGTCATTTACTGCTCCAAACTCTCAGGACACGTGACAGTCCTGACACCATCAGTCCCTGACCTCTACAACTTCATCCTCCCTCAGGCCAAGTCCTCTGCAAGAGCTGGCCCAGCTGCTTTACAACCTCCTTCTTCCCCTGTTCTCAGCTCTTCCAGATCCCCAAATTCCCCAGTGGGGCACTTCAAAAACCTGGCCTGTGCAGCTGCTAATGCCAGCATGGAGTCCGCTGCTACACGTGGCAGATTGCCTTGAGTGGGCACCTGGGGAGCAGAAAATTAAATCCAGGCCAGAAAAAGACAGTTTCTTAAAAAAGAAAGAGGGCAAGAGTGCAAAACCTTGTGGGCAAAGCTTGTGCCCAGCTGCAGCTGAGTCTTGGACTTTTGGGAAAAGGCAGGAAGAGCTTAACTGCTTCGCTCCTGAGCTGCTGACAAGGAGGCAAAGCACCACACACACACACCTGCCTTCAATTGCTAGTTATGTCTGCTCATGGCATGAAAAAAATCTTGGCTTCTGACTCAAGAAACATTTACCAGGAGAAAATAACTTGCTAAAACTGTGTTTCTGCTCTTTAACCCCTGAGGTTCAGCTCTGCAGCACCACTCAACTCTCAGCAATTCCAGAACACAAACACTGGCCACGTGCAGGGGAAGCTGAACGGCTTAGAAAACCTCCACAAGAAAGGTTGGGAAATGAGATGTTGAAGTGCACCATGTTTCTGGCTAATCCTCACCATATGTGTCTGCATAAATCTTTGCAAAAGACCCCAGTGTGAAGCAGATGCTGTACTGAGAGCTGGAGAAGCACACGTTCCCCAGAAGGGGAGACAGCACGAGGTTCTCGTCAGTGGAATACATGCTGAGGGAAGAAAAATAAAACCAAATAAATGTTGTGAACCAAAGAAGACACTTCAACCCACTTCCCACACCCTACAGCAGTGACAGGCAAGGAGCCTGCATTGCCAAAAAGCATCTTTAAACAGGCTGCAGCTTGCTTGCCACCAGAATCTCAGGGTCAGGAACATTTTCTGCCTATAAACTTCAAGCATTAATGCAAAGATTTAAAGATCCTGGAACTAAAAAGTTACCAACACAAATGCTTCAGATTTTTTATCTGGAATAATTTTTCTTCCCCTAAAAAAGCAGCCAAGATGGTCAACCAAGTAAGGGAAAAGATAATATAGGGATATAATTCAATCCAAACAGGTTTAATTAGCTCACAGCCATGCTAGGCAGGGTGACTTATCCTGCTCCCAGCTGCCTGATACCAGCACACACTGAACAGAGACATGCCAGAGAGCTTGTGTGCAAATACAAACACACTTGAAGGGCAGAATGCTGTTAAAAAATCCCTGGATGCAGAAGAACCCACAGAAACGATGCATGGCTACCAAGATGTCCCTCCCTTTCCTAAGCAGGGCTGGCAAGGAGTCAGACTCATAATCCTTGTTTAGGAGTTGAGACAGCAAATCATCTTTTAGTTTTCTAGCAAGTATTTAGGAGCTTTGAGACATCTCAACCTCCAATTTGGGATACAACCCAAATCATTTCAGTGTATTTGAGACATTTGGGAGCACAAATTCCCTTCTCTGGTCATATGTCCACTTCCTCTACTTTTTAATGGAGGAAAAATGAAATGGGGTGGGGGAAATGAAATCCCCTGGAGTTTGCCAGGAAGAGCCAATCCTGCTTAATTCAATGTATTAGCTGAGATGAACTCCCAGTGGTTCTTCCTGGCCCATTTTCTATGACTTAACACATCAAGAGACAAACTCCTGAGTTTTCAGGTACATGCAGGGCTCAAAGAGAGCCATGGGACAGGACAGCAAGCACTAACAATGCACCACCCCAAGCACCCTCACCTGATCAGGCCATTGACTTCGTCTACGATGTGTCTGAGTTTGTAATAAGCGTCTGTGGGGGGCAGTTTCAGCTCCAGGATGAGTCTGTCGATCTTGTTGATGCACACAGTCACTGCCAGCCTCTCCTGCACCGCGTGCTTGATCAGCCTCTCTGTGTTCAGCATCACCTGCAGGGAGCAGAGAGCTCAGAGCCCCAGGAAAGCCTCCACAAAATGCTATCTGGGGCGTGAAAGGCAACCAGTGACCCTTACTCTGCTGCCAGGCCGCAGAAAAGCCCCAGCTCAGCAACCAGCTAATCCTCCTGAAATTCAGAACTAGGTGCTAACCCAACCAAATTCCTTGAATCCAGCCCTGTGGACATCTCTGATATAAATAACCTGCTCAGTTTTAGGTATCATGGGGATGGAGATGCACACAAGTCAGACAATCAGCCTACAGGCCACAGCATCACATCAGTCTGGACACAGCAGCCAGAGGCTTGGCTGCCTGTTCAGATGGAAAACACCCTGGCTTCCCAAACCGTCCTCCAAAAACCCTTCACGCCACAAAGCTGAGCCCATCCCAGGCCTTCATGCTAAGGCAGGAGTACAGACTCCAGAGGGAGGGATGTAAGCCCCAGGAGAACGTGGCACTCACCCCCTCGGCCGCGTCGATGAAGAGCACGACGCCATCCGAGATGCGAAGGCCAGCTGTCACCTCGTCAGAAAAGTTCACATGGCCTTCAAAATCACACAAAGGTGGGCAGTGAGAAGCACAGTGAGCCCTGGTGCAGCAGTAGCACATAGGGTGGGAAGCTGTGGGGCTCTGCAGATTCCTCTGGTTGCTGGTACCCAGAGAGGCAGAACAGAGATGGTTCCTCCTCAGACGGGGACCTGGGAGAAGCTGCCAGAGCTCCCCACGGGGATTTAGCCTCAGCTCTAGTGCTATTTTTTGAGAATGCACACAACCTGTTTAACAGGCACTTTTCCTCACATTTGTGACTGTTTTTCTCACAGCTCTGTGCAAGTACTTCGGGAAAAGGAGGAAGATTTCTTCTCAAAGACAACAGATGCCTCTCCCCACAGCCTTCTCTTGCGCTCTAACCTTCCTCATCCTGAGCTGTAGCTCAGCAGATGTGTCCCAAGACCCTCTTCCCTAAAGTTTCTTACAAGTTAATCTGTTGATTGTGAAGTTGATTATATTCCCTCCACAGAAGCCTGTCAGAGGCCTGAGGAACTTGCTGAGTCTCACTGTGGGGCAACAGCATCAGAGCAAAGCAGGGTCCCCCTGTACATGGCAATACCTGGGAAAGAAAATTCTACCTGTGCTGCTTGAGTGAAACACCTCTTCAGCCTCACCAACCCTCAAAGGCCAGCTAATCACAAACATGAGCCTGACTTGTCCCTGCCCATGGCAGGGGGTTGGAACTAGGTGGACTTTAAGGTTCCTTCATCCCAAACCATCCTGGGTGATTACGGGTCAGTACTGCTGCAAGTGACTTCACAGGAATTAACTCAGCTGAAGGCTCAGAACTAGGCTGGAATCGGCTATAAAAAGTATCAAACAAAGCTAAGTGCTTCCCACAGCAGGATTTTCAGGAGTGCACAATCACCTGGAGTGTCAATGATGTTGAAGAGGAAAGACTTTCCTTTGGTGTCCGGCAGAACAATCGTCACTGGGGTGCTCTTGATCCCCACCCCTCTCTGAAACACAGGAAACCAGGATTACAGGTAAAAAAATAAACAGAAGGATCACCATGTACAGAAACACAAGGATCACCACATACAGATGTAGAAGAAGATAAGGAAAAATCAGAAAGATGGAAAGAAGTAAACATTCATCCTGGAAGAGAGTAATAACCTCAGATCACCAAAGTACCCAGCCCAGCTCTCCCATCTGTACTGGTCAGACTGGGGAGCCACCACTGCACCCTCCACACCTGATTTCAGCTGAGCAGGTACTACAGGCAATACCTGAGACAGAATGTGGAAGTTTGTTGGTGGCAGCAGAAGGTGAAAGCACAAACAAACACCTCAAAGCACAAGATTTGATCACACAGAGTATAAAGTAGAACACTGAGAGGAGAAAAAAAAATGCTTCAAAGGATTGTTCCTTCCAAATAACATTCCCACTCATGCCCAACCACATGGAGTCAGAGCTAAGGAAAACAAGCAGAAAGGTATTTATTTTGAAATAATTTCTCCTCATCTACCACTGCTGCAAATCCCTTCCTCCTTTTTCTCTCCAAGAAAGTAAGAATTGCCCCCAGACTGGGGTTACTCTGCTGTAGATCTAACATAACACAGGTTATAAAATCATAGACAGAGATGAGGGAAGGAAGTTGGATCAGGACTCTTCCTGAGGCAAACAAGAGGAGCAGATTATTTTATTGATAAAGAAAATAACCACTCACCTCCTGCTCTGTGAACAATATATCAGTGTAGCAGAGCTGCAAAGTCAAAACAAAAATCAGCCTCACATTTTGGTATCAGATATTCAGTTTGAAGCAGGACACGATAACTCTGACACATCACTAAGGTGACAAGTAAGGGATAGAAGCAGAATTAACTGAGTTCTGGCTTCCCAATCCCACATTCCAGTCACTGAACCACCTTGTCCCCATGCACAGTTAGCGTCCCTCAGGGTGTAAAAGCCACCCCATGCTCCCCAGGGCAGGAATTCCCCAGCAGCTCACTCACATCCTGATCGTCGCGCTTCCGGATTTCTGGGTGTGTCTGTTCTATCAGGCAGTCAACAAAACACGTCTGGAAGAGAGCAGAGAAAGGAGATGCCTCCCTTCAGACAGACACAAACACAACCCCATCCCTCCAGTGGCAGCACAGAGCACACTGAGCAGGTTATTGTAAAACCTACAAATTCAACCTACAAAAAAATCTACAAATTCCACAGGAAAATGTAGTGACAGGACAAGGGGGAATGGCTTCAAACTGCCAGAGGGCAGGGTTGGATGGGATATTGGGAAGAAATTCCTCCCTGTGAGGGTGGGGAGGCTCTGGCACAGGGTGCCCAGAGCAGCTGTGGCTGCCTCTGGATCCCTTGGCAGTGTCCAAGGCCAGGTTGGACAGGGCTTGGAGCAGCCTGGGGCAGTGGAAGGTGTCCCTGCTCATGGCAGGAGTGGCACTGGATGGGCTTTATGGTCCCTTCCAACCCAAACCATTCTGGGATTCTAGAAATAAGTGGATGGGCAGGAGCAGCAGCAGGTACTGCTGCAGAGAACCAGGGGCCAGGAGGGCTGGCAAAGCAACAGGTCACCATCACTACCCCTGTACTTTGGATATCCACAGTACCTTGCCGTGGTGCAGGTGCCCACAGAGAGTCACATTCCGGATCAGCTCCGAGTTGTCCATCAGATCTGCCAGGAAACTGCAGCAACAAAACACAAAAGGCTGTTGGAGGCTTCTGCTGTGCCTAAGAAAAGTAGGTGCTGCTTTTCAGCTACACTTTCTATCCAAGGTGCCCCCTGAATCCTCGCCAAACTTTTATCCTGCCAATGCCCTGCGGAGGAAGAATCCCACTTTCCAGATGGGGAGGACAAGAGAGTTGGAGTCCCAGACAGATGGCAGTGGGTGGGAGGATACGGAGCTGGTAAAGCTGCCAGCAATTGAATATTATTGAATATTTTTCTTCTCTTCTAGTCAGTACTGAAGTAAGAATCACATCCATGTAGTCGGATGATGAAGCACTTCCACTTAAACCACGGCAGGCAGGCAGGTAATTCGTGGTAACAAGCACCCCATGGAGCTCTGAAAGCAGCCAGGGGCTCCACAGACCATTAATTCTGATTTTCAAGCCTTAAAACACTGACATTCCAGGGACTCAAGGAATTAAGTATTTTTCAAATCAGCAGCTGAGCTGGGTAATGATGAGCTGGTCACTTCTGGATGGATGCTGGCCAAAAGATAACTGAGATCCTAAATTACCACCCCTAAAAAATAATGGGAGGCTATAAAACATGCAGCCACTGCCAGAGGCCTGCAGAGAATAAGTGCTATCAAATAATCTCCTTTTTAAACAGATTAAATTTTCACTGATGCAATAGACTTCTTAATGTAAACCATTTTGATTAAGAGCTAAAAAATACAGCAATCAATACTAACCCCGATTAAAACCTTCTTAATTGGTCTGAAAATAAGGCTAAATGGGAAATCAATACCAAGCTTGTAGGTTTCTGGCTACATCCCACAAGGAATTTCTCTTGCCCAATCCTAACCATTTATATCAACAAACAGGAGGAGAATGAATTAATTGCAAATGGAAAGAGCAGAGCATACAGGGATCAGGGAAGTGGTGGATAATGCAGAACCCAGGTCAGGGACTGAGCCAAAGCAAGGGCTGAGAAAAACCAGTCCCAGCAGCTCTTGGGCTCTGCTCCAGCTCTGCTGAACCCCCCAGGCACTGAGCACAGCCCAAGGCAGCTGAGGGATCCCTGAGTGAACAGCAGCTCCAGGAACATCCTGTCCCCTCTGGAGGCTGCTGGGTGCCAGGCAGAGGCACTGCTCAGCACCAGGGAACTGCTGCTCAGCCTCACCTGGCTCTGCAACCTACACCTGGAGAGGGACACCCAAAACTGGGAAAAGCCCTGACAGCCCACAGAGTGGTGAGTGGAGAGATGAGCCCAAGGAGACTCATACAGCTCCATCTGCTCATCCCAAAGAGAGACAACACACACACACTGCACATACAGGGACACGGACCCTCTGCCCACCACAATGTGCTGACACTGCCCCAACATCAGACTTTTACCAGAAAAAGCAAAGGATGGTTTTTATTCCACAGAAAACTCATTTGAGATATTACATCTCCAATTTTAAATGCATTTGGAATTTTTTCCAGGAGGTTTTCTCCCAGCCCTGGTGTCCAAGAAGCTGCTTTGGGACACAACCAATAGACCCACTCAGCACAGCTGCAGAGTCCTGCTGACTGCACAGCACTCTGCACTCACCCAGCAGCATAAAAATTCCCAATGGAACCTGGAATGGATGGGAGCTAATCTGAGACTGGGATCAACCCAAAATGTCCCAATATGGTATGTGCTACACACTGACCATGAGGGTATTTAACAGGGTGCCCAGAGAAGCTGTGGCTGCTCCATCCCTGAAGTGTCCAATGCTAGGCTGGACAGGGCTTGGAGCAACCTGAGATGGTGCAAGGTGTCCCTGCCCATGGCAGGGATGGGACTGGATGGGTTTTAAGGTCCCTTGCAACCCAAACCATTCCAGGAACGTTTCCTGAGCCACAAGCTGTTGCCATGGAGGTTGATCTCAGCCCCTGAGGTGAGATTCCCCTTTTGTGTCCAACCTACCCTGTGTTGCTGGTGGGGAGGGAAAATGTCTGTGAAATGGCTTGTGCTGCACTTCCTCTTATTTTGGGTTCAGAAGCTGGGAATTGGCTGCTCTCAGGTCAGGGTCAGTGGGACACCAAGGCAGAGCCCCCAGATCTGCCTCCCCCAGCCCCACACTCACTCCATCTCGTAGACAGTGACCGGCAGCGTCTGCTCCATCAGGGAGAACTTCTTGGTTTTCACAGGTTTAATAATGGGTTCTGAAACAAGAGAACAAACTGTTCCAGAGCCCCTGAACCAGCAGGGTCAGGAATGGCCCCCAGGAATGGGGACTTTTGCTGACAACCCCTCAATTTTCCAGCTGACAGATTCTCCCAGCTGTTTGTCAAAGCTGCAGGAGATGGTCACTGCAGGGCCCTTCCAGCTGAACCATTCCAGTACACAGGGATCAAAGGAGATCACTTAAATGCATTTATTTTTCCCTTAAACAGCTTTCCTGTCCCTGCTGATTCCTGTTCTTCCAAAGATACATTTGTTTGGGTTTGCAAAAACCACAAGTGTCCAAATCCACACACCCCAGGCAGAGCTCCTGGGGAGACTCCAGAGGGGCAGGACAGAAGGGAATGTTATTTCCCCTTTCTAAGGATCCATTAAGAGCCTTCTCCTCCCTCCACGCCTCCCACAGCTCCCTCCCCACTCACCAGTGAGGGGCTGTGTGTCCTCCTCCTGCACGATGGTCTCCACCTCGGGCCCATAGACCTCCTCAGCCGTGGGGTAGTACTTCTTGTCCTCGTGCAGCACCACCTCCATGCCAGGGTGCTCCTCATCGTGCTCCCCCATGTCGTCCTCATCGTCATCATCCTCCAGCTGCAACCAAGGCTCGCCCTCAGCGGCTGTGGAGCCCCCCGAGGGGACAGGCCCGGGGTCACCCCCGAGCCAGGGACCCCCAGAGCAGCCCCAGCACCCACAGAGGTGCCCTGGGAGCGGCTCTGGAGGAGCAGGAGGGCTCTTCCCACAGCACCTGGGTCAGGAGCAGCCCCTGGCCTTGCAGGAACACCAGCCCAGGCGGCGATTCACACACAGCACAGCCAGGTAACGCAGCCCCACCCGCACAGACCGGCAGGAGATGGCCAGGGGCTCCCTCATTGTCCCCGTGGGGCAGCCCCGCTGCTCCCCCGTGTCCGTGGGGTCTTGCCCTGTCCCCCCCTCCGTGGAGATTCGGCTCCCTGCGGCAGCCTCAGCTCCCCCCTGAGGGACACGGACCCGCCACGGGACTGACACCAAACCCGGCAAACACAGCCCGAGCCGCAGAGCTGCAGCTCCCACCGCGACTCCAGAAAGAACTCTGCCTTTCTCTTTACCCCCGGAACAGATCTGGTGAATTCTCTAAGCACCAGGCCCACGCGAGCCTCGGGACTCAGCCCCCGCACGGGGCAGGAGCAGCCGCGGGCCCGTCCCCGCTCAGCCCCGCGGGCTCCGGGGGTCGCTGCCCCTCCTCCCCCCTCACCTCGTCCAGGTCTTTGGCCTCTCGGCCCAGCTCGTCGTCGTCATCGTCCGAGTCCAGCTCGGGCCCGATGTAGTTCCCAAACTCGTCGTACAGGTCGGTGTCCATGCTGGGGGGCGGGAAGAGGGTCGGTGGCGGCGCAGAGACCGGGGCCGCTGACCGAACGCCCTCAGGGGCCGTGGCACCGGGGCCCGGCCCTACCGCAGCCCCAAGCCCCGGCCCCGGCCCGGCCCTACCGCAGCCCCCGGCGCGGCCCCGGTCCCGCTCTCCGTCCCTCCCTCACCGGCCCCGGCCCCGCTCTCCCTCCCTCACCTGCCCCGGCCCCGGCCCGGCCCCGCTCTCTCTCCNCGTCCCGGGGGCCGCGGGGCGAGCGGGGCAGAGGAGGGCGGCGGGACCGCTTCTGTCAGGCGAGGCCGGGGCAGCTCCGGGGACCTTGCGCGGCCCCGGCGCTCGGGCGGCGGGAGCGGGACTGTCGCGATAGAGACCGCGGCCCTGGGCCGAGCACCCAGCGGGACTGTCGCGATAGAGACCGCGGCCCTGGGCCGAGCACCCAGCGAGACTGTCGCGATAGAGACCGCGGCCCTGGGCCGAGGTGTTCACACCCAGCGGGACTGTCGCGATAGAGACAGCGGCCCCGGGCCGAGCACCCAGCGGGGCTGTCGCGACACAGCGAGGGGCCCCGGGCGGGCTGTGTGTCAGGGCCTGGGGCGTTCGCGATAGGGGACGGGCTCCCCGTTGCCATCCGCGTGCGCGGCCTTTGGGCTGTCACTGCGGGCTCCGCAGGGCGGGATTGTCACGATAGGATCGGGGTTGTCGGGCCAGTCCCGGCAGCGCTGTTGTGACAGAATCGGGCCCTCGGAGGCGTCGCCAGCAGGGCTGTGTCGATAGGAGGGGTCCCTGTGCCCGCAGGTGGCGGCGGTGCCTGCCCGCGCTCCGGGCGGGGGTCGGGGACGGACCCGGGGATGGATCCGGGAATGGATCCGGGAATGGCCCCGGGCACGGGCCCGGCCGGGGCGCTCCCGGCGCTGGAGCGGGAGCTGCGGGCGGCGCTGGCGGAGGACGAGCGGCGGCAGCGGGAGGGCCAGGCCAAGCTGCGGGCGCTGCGCCAGGGCGTCCCCGACTACAGCCAGTTCAGGTCCGGGGCTCGGGGCTCGGGACCGGCCCGAGGGGCCCGGGAGGAGCCGGGAGCTCGTGTGGGGGCTCCGGGAGCCCTCGGGGGCTGAGCTCGGTGAGATGGGCCGGGCGCGGCTCTTGCGGGACCCGAGGGGCAGCGGCCCCGGGGTGCCCGGAACAGCCCCGGGGACAGAGCCCGCAGGCGGGGACGCTCGGCCGTGCCTGAGATTTGTCACAAAACTCCTCAGGTGGCCCCGTGGGGGCTGAGATCGGTCCCTGCTCCGTGCCCGGTGCCTGGGGTAGCCCGGCTGTGGCCAGCAGTGGAATGGTGCTGTCCCCTCCCCAGGACACTGTCACCTCTCTAGGACACTGTCACCTCTACCCAGGACACTGTCACCTCTCTAGGACACTGTCACCTCTCCCCAGGACACTGTCCCCTCCTCAGGACNCTCCACGACACTGTCCCCTCCCCAGGACACTGTCCCCCCTCCCCAGGACACTGTCCCCTCCCCAGGACACTGTCACCTCTCTAGGACACTGTTCCCTCCCCAGGACACTGTCCCCTCCAAACTCCAGCGTTCCCCACGTATCCACCTGGGGCTCCCTGCCAGTGACATCCAGGATCCATAGGTAGATCCAGGACTTTGACCACACTTGGGAGGCATTTTGGGCCCAGATTCCATTCATGGACCAAATTCCATTCATGGATTCATATCTGCCTCATGCCCCCGTGCCACCTGGCCCCTGAGAGGCAGGAAAACACTTCCAAGTGGCTTCTCCCCCAAGTATCTTGGTGGGATTCCCGAGGGATTTGAAGCTGGTTTATCCCTGTATTGGTAAGGGCCTGCTCCTCCAGCCTGCCCAGCCCCTCTGGGTGATCCAAACGGCCCAAAGACAGGAATTGGCTCAGAGGAGCATCTTGAAGCCTCAAAGTGTCCTCCTGTCCCTGTTCCCTTTAGGGAGATTGTGCTGGCTTCCCACCTGAAGCCTCTGGAGAAGAAGGACAGGCTGGGACAGAGGAGGAATGTGCTGTGGAATCCCTGTGCAGCCCTGGCCAAGGCAGCACCTGCCCATGCTGTGGAGATCCCACAGGTGAGGGAGAGGCTGCTGGGGCCTCATCCACAGCTGGAAATGACTCAGGAATCATCTGAGGGTTAATTGGAATGCAAGAGTTACTCATGAGACACTCTGGGTACAGCCCTCCAGGCCCCTGGAATATGGGGTTTGGGTCAGCACAGGGTCAGGCTGGGCCCCTTCAGGAAGAGTCTGCTCCATCCCTGTGGGAATGGAGGCCTGGCTGCACACCCTGGAGCCAGAGCTGCCAGTGCTCCCATGGTGACCAGGAGCAGTCTGTGGGAGCTGTCCCTCCTGGCTGGGAGCAGCTCCCAGCTCCTGCAGCCTGGGACCCAGAGCCAGGGCTGTGCTCCAGGATCCTCCCTGGAAGAGCCTCTGGCTGCAGACATTCCTGAGCACAGCCAGTGCTTTGCCCATGGTTTCATGATCCTGGAGCAGAGCTGGGTTGGGTTAATCCTGACGGAGCCTGACAAGCTCCCTTTGTCCCTCAGCCGTGGGGAACAGGGACAGGACATTTTCTGTCCTGGTCATTTGTGATTGGAGTCACCTCAGTCCTGCCCCTGGCCGGGCTCTGGCCACGCTGGAGTGTCCTGGTCACTGGGTGTTTCTCATGGATGTTTCTCATGATAAGGCAATTTCATGGACTGCCTTATAAACAATCTCAAGGATTGTTTATGATGCTGGGTTTCATTGACCAGTGTTTTTTAAAAGATCTTTTGCAACTCTCCTGAGTAGTGCTGCATTTGCTTGGACTGAGCAATGATCTCCCCAGGCAAATCCTGCTCCCAGTCCCCTCAGCATGAGGCTCAGATCCCCAGAGCTTTTCTGTCTGTGCTCAGCCACAGCTGACGTCACTTTGCCTTGTTCCCTGGCTGTAGAAAAGCTGCACATTTCCCTCCTCCTTCAGCCTCAGTGACCCAGTGGGGATGGGCTCAGCAGTTAATTAGAGCTGGTATAAAATGGGATTTCCTTTACCTGGGAATGTCACTTGGAGCTCAGCCCTCAGCCTCTGCTCTGCCACAGACCTACCAATGCCAGGTGGTACCAGACAGGGCATCTGCACATTTTCTGGGGTTTGCATCTCCCACCTTTTCTCTGCCACTCCCTGGTTTTCCCTCTCCATGCTCAGTATTCCCTGCCCTGCCCCAATCTCTGTGAGGTCCCTTGCCAGGCAGTGCTGGTGGATCCAGGCTGGGAAGAGTCTGACTCTGGTTGGGGTCACTCTACAACCATTTGTGTTCACACTGGGTGTCACATCTCATCCACACTTCCCTTTTCCCCTGGAGTTCCCTGGTTTCTCAGGGTTAAAGGCACCTGGCATTTCCTTGTCTTCCCCTTTTCCCCCTCAGCAGCTCCTTGTGCTGCCAAAGCCCCTGGTAAAAACGTCTCAGCTGTCCACAGGCTGATGGGGGTGAGGGGATCAAAGTCTTCAAGTGGGTACAAAACAAAAGGAACTGAGTGTCTCCTTTGTCCTTCAGGAACTGCATCAGCTGCCCAGGACCGCTGCAGAATTTCACAGAGATTGGCGCAGATGCTTGAAAAGTGGGACAGAGAAATACCAGTTCTTGCTGGAGCTCGGAGGGGAGGCCTTGGGCAGGATCTTCCAGGCTGATGTGGGCTTTGGCCTCCTGGGGGAATTCCTGACAGTGCTGGCAGGGAACATCCGTCCTGGAGACAGAGCTGCCATCCTTCAGATCCTGCAGAGCCTGGCGGGCACCAAGCGCTTCGGGCTGAACGTGGCTCTCCTGAGCCAGGCGGAGAAGGAGAGCAGCCAGGATTTGTTCAGGAAGCTGCAGAACAGGGAGTGTCAGGCTGCTGGCCAGCCCAGCAGCCTGGCCAGCTGTGAGGCAGGGAGGGAAGCCCATCCCATGGAGACCCACTTGGAAAAGGAAACTGAGGAGGAGAGGGCAGTGGTGGAGCTGATGAAGTGTTACCAGGTCAGCTGAGGGAGCAGGAGCACCAGGATTGAGCAGAAACAGGGTAAAAGAGGCTCAGAAAAAATCTCAAAGCTTGACTTTGGCATCACCTGGGACACAAGTTCTGCACAATAAAGTTTAGCTCCCAGGCTGTGGTTCTGTGGTCTCTGAGCAGGGTGTCCTCACAGATGGGTATGGGAGGGTCTCTTGGATAAGGAGAAAACCGAGAGAAAGAAAACAGGGTGGTAGTTTTGAAGGAGAAACCCAAACCCAGGTAGTCCCTTTCCTCTTCCACCCCATCCCTGGTTACTGAGGGGTTTTAGGAGATGTAATTGATGACAATGACAACTGTCAGGTCCATTTTTTTCCCAAACCCAGTGCAGCAAATGGCAGAGTCATTCCCGGCAGACTGGAACCACCTACCTCCACCTGTGCTGGGGAGACCACCAGGCACCTGATGGCAGAGTCCAGGTTTGTCCCCAGGGCCTGGTGTGGCAATGTTGGGCTTTGTGGCACCACATGAGGGGACATGTGTCCCTGCACCCTGCTCTGGTGCCATTCCTCCTGCCTTTGCACACCTGATGACAGCTGAGTGCTGGAGACTTCAACAAAAGAAGATCCTGGAGTTACCCAAGATTGGGATGGAGGATTTTGGTGCCAGAACAGCCCCAGCACAACAGTCACAGCTCTGGTGGGAGCTGCTTGAGTGGTGCCAAGGCTCAGGGTGAGGATGTCAAGGCTGGGAGCAGCCTGCTGCATTCCCACCTCTTGGAAAGGAAAAATCCCTGAGGTTCAGTGGGAGGAGTTGGGAGAAATGCAGTGGAGCAGAGATTGTGTGAATGTGACAGAGAATGGGGCTGGGAGACCCACAGGAGCCCTTTCCAGCTCAGCCAGTTCATGGTGTGACCTGAGCTGCTAAGAGCTGAGCTGAGGGGCCAGGTGGGGTCTGAGGAAACATGAGCTTCATCTTCATCATCATCATCATCTTCATCTTCATCCTCACCATCATCTTCATCCTCACCCACCTGGGCATCCAGACAGGGTCAACAGGGAGCAAACAGGGGCATCATCATCATCATCATCCTTGCCTGTGTGGGCACTCAGTCGGGATCTGTGGGGAGGAAATATGGGCATCATCATCATCATCATCATCATCATCATCATCATCATCATCATCCTTGCCCACAGGGGCCGCTGCTGGGGGGCACTCAAGATCCCATCAAGGCACTCGGACACCCTGGGCCATCCTCCCACTGGAAATTCCCAGGGTTCTGGCCATCAACAGTCCAACACTGCCAAGTCCCTGCTCTCCCTCCCCTCAGGGCAGGAGTGGGACAGCAGGACTGATGTGGGAAACTCCCCGGTTTGGCACAGCTTGGGAGGGACAGGCAGGATTTGACAGTGCCAGGGTTTGCTCCAGGTGGGATTTCACACTGCCAGGACTTTTTTCCTGGCTTTGCCACTGGTTGGCAGCGGGGGTTAAAGCTCAATAAAGTCCTGTTCAAAAGAAAACTTGGAGCTGGTGCAAGATGTTCTGGCCAAACTCTCTAGAGTTCTTGATCCACATCAGTGATTTATTACAGCTGTTTTTCTAAGAGGCTGCTAAAAACATCCACCAAACTATTTTAATCCAATTAATACTTGCTTTTCTCACCCTTGTTTGCCTTGTTTTCCATGTTGAGAACTGTGTGTCCCAAACCCTTCAGTGTTCCTTTTGAGCTCCTCAGCTGGAGCAAACCCATATATTTTAATTTTTGTTGTTGTTGGGTTTTTTAACTTGTGAAGGAAAAAATATTTTTCAAACAGATCTGGTGATTTTCTTCAGAAGTGGCTGCTTTCGGGGTGTTTTTAACTCACCTGACTCAGCACAGTTGGGGGTCAATATTTGTGCCTGACAAAGTTATCTCAAACATCCCCCAAAGGTTGTGACATCTCTGCAGGGTTTCGGTGGTCACTTAATCCTCAGCATGGAGCAGGATGTGCCCTCCAGGCTCATCTCCTTTTTCTGAGGATGTGGCTTGAGGATTTCAGCAAAAATCCCTCTGGCCAGGAGGGCACTGAGGGTCCCAGTGATGCTCTGGCCCTTGAACCATGCTGATGATGTGCAGGATCTCCAATCCACCCTCAGCCCCAGCAGCTGCAGCCAATCCTGGGAACTCCCTAGAGCTGCAGCCTGGCTTTGTGTGGGGAAGGAGCTGGGTTTGAGGGTGAAGAGCCCCCAGCAGATCCCTGATTCCCATCGTGGGAAGGGGATCTCTGCCTCCCCACTGGGCATTATCCCTGCACCCCCCTCCCCTCTGTTCAGTCCCTTGTGGGTGTTGGCCCCTGGGGGGTGTCTGTGCCATGGGGCTCAGCCCTGAGCACGTTCTCCTGCAACATTAGGATTGGTTTGGGCTCCCAGAGGTCCTCACCACCCCAGATAATCCCAAAATCCCACGGTGCTGGCTGCAGAGAGGAGGATGCAGGCACGACCATGGAAGCTCATTGTGTTCATTAGCTTTATTCTCATGCCAAGCTGGTATTAATGGCAGTTAATGTGGCATTAATGCATTAATTCGGTACAAGGGAGGCTGCTCGTGGTGTCCCAGCCCTGCACCATCCCCCTGCATTCCCGCCCTGGGCACCACCCAGCTCCCCCATATGGGAATGGCAGGGATGGGGCCGGGTGTGTTGTTTCTGGAGTCAGAGCAAAGCTGCTCAGCACCTGAGCAAGGGACAGAGGGCACGAGGGAATGGCACCCGAGGACAGCTGTGTGCTCATCCCAAAGGCTGACAGGGACGGGGAGTGCTGCTGGGTCATTGTTCCTGTGTCAGGTGGCATCAGGCAGGTCCTGCTCGTGCTCAGTGGCTGCAGCAAAGGTGGGGATGGGGCTGTGGGCAAGCACTGGGCTGGGCAATGGCTCTGGGGCGTGTGCTGGTCTGGGGGAGGACGAGTGGGAGACAGGGCCCCATGCAGCCCAGGGACAAGGGATTTCTTCCAATGCCATCCTGAATGCCCATGGGGGGGTGGGCTCAGGCTCTGTGTGGGGCAGCAGCTGTGGCTGGGGCAGCCCCAGTGCCCAGAGCCTCAGAGTGTGACCCCCAAGTGACGAGACTCCCCCGTCACTCCTTGGTTGCAGGTGGCACCTTGGGCTGTGAGACCCTCACAGGCGCCCCAACACCTTCTTCCTCCTCCTCTGCACCCCTCTCCTCTCCATTTTCACCTGCATGAGACTCCCCCACCATAGGGCCGTGGGTCACCCCTCACCATGAGCCCCTCAGGTCTGGTTTTTTCTGTTTTTCCTATGTTGGGGACACCTTGGTGGCAGTCACCCAGTGGGATCATGACAGCCCCATGGCTCTGTGCCAGGAGAAGCCCTTGAGGCCTCTGTGTAGCCCCACGACCCACCCTGAACACCCCGGCACCCTCAGGAACCTCTCCTGATGCCCGTTTTGTCACTCCTTGACACCATCCCAAGAGCATCCTGCTTCTCCACGCTCCTCTTCCTCCTGCCCCTGCCTCCTATCATCCTCTTTCTCCCCCCCTTCCTCCCCTTCCTGCTGCCCCTCTGCCTCCCAGCTGAGCTCATCCAGCCCTTCCCAGTGGCAGGAAAATGTCTCTTTCCAGTCGGTACCTCGTGCCCTGCATCCCCCCCACCCGAGGGTGCTCGGGGTCCGGGTGCACCGGGGAGCTCCAGGGAGCTCTCCCAGAGCAGAGAGTGGGTGCAGGGAGATGCTCGCGTTGTCTGACGGTGCACGGAGATGGAAGCAGGACAGACTCTCTCCCTGGAGACCCAGAGGAGGCAGGAAGGGCCCCAAAGCCCCGGCACGCTGTGCTGCGGGAATGTGAGAGCATCGCGGCGGGGAGCTCGGCCCGCCCGGTCCGCCGGACTCCGCGGGGGCTGCCCGGTCCCCTGGGTGTCCTGCTGGCTGCCAGCCCCTGGCGGGTGCCACCCTGGGCACGGGGCACGTGGGAGAGCCGAGGGGTGCAGGGGAGGGAGGTGCCCCCTCCGAAGCGCCACCGGCCCCTCCCGTGCCCCGTGCCCGGCCCGGGGCTCCCGAGCGGCACCTCCGGAGCTGCGGCTGCTGCGGCTCCTCCGCCCTACGGAACCTCCTTGTGCTCCTGCTTGGACTCCTTGAGCACCTGCGGGAGGAGGCAGAGGGACCGTCAGCCCGGAGCTGCCACCGGCTGAGCCTGCCTGCGCTCGGAACGAGCCTGGGGACAGAGACAGGGACAGGGACAGGGACAGGNAGGGACAGGGACAGAGACAGGGACAGGGACAGGGACAGGGACAGGGACAGGACAGTTTTCTCTAGGACCTGCCAGCCTCAGCCCCACCATGACCCAGAGTCAGATCATGCCACACTCTCAGGATCTCTGGCTCCCTGCCTGGGCTGCCTGTGGGACCCTGGTATGGTGGCCCCATGGTGAGGATGGAGCGCGGGTGACACAAATGAGGATTTCCCACCTCTCCATCTCGGGTCTCCACAGTTTTGACCACGATGCTCCTCTTCATGTGAGCTTCTGACACAGATTTGGTGTCCAGGCTGGTCTCTGGGGGACATGGGCAGGACAAGGCAGTGACACCCTGTCCAGAGTATGGCCCTTCAAGCCACACTCAAGAGGAGAGGCCCAAAGAAAATGGATTTGGCTGGAAACCCCTGAACCACGAGAGACAGCAGCCCTGGGAACAGAACCAGCCTCAGGGACACGGTTGGCCGTGGGGCTGTGGCAGGGTGCGGGATCTGATGTGTCCTGGGGACACAGTTGGGCTGTGGGGACAGCTGGGGACATTTCTGGCACTGGAGATGTTGTTGACCGTGGGGACATGGGTGGCTTTGGGATGTGATTGAGCCAGGGGACAGGGTTGTCCTTGGGGACACAGTTGTCACTGAGGAACACAATTGGCCTTAGGGACGTGGTTGTCATTGAGGACATGATGATGTGATCAGTGTTGGGGACATCACTGGCCTTGGGGACACGTTCAGCCTTGGGGATATGGCCATGGCACCCTCCTCGCCCCACCCCGGGAGCACCCAGGAGTCCTGGTTCCCTGAGATTCAGAGAAAAACCTCCTGATCCCTCTGCATGGGGCAGGGATGGCCAAGGTGCCTTCTCCTGACACAGAGCCCACAGAAGCCACCCCTGTTTGTGCCACCATCCCGTTCCCCCGTCCCACGCGTGGGGCACAGCCTCACCTCGGATCTGCAGGCTGGAGAAGCTCTGCACAGGGACGGTGATCCTGCAGGGGCAATGGGAGCATTGGGAAAAGCACAAGGTCCTGCTGTCCCCCAGCTCCACCTGCCTGGTCCCCAACCCAGCCAGGCACCCCAGAGGGATCCCGAGGACTTGGGCTTGGTTAGGGCGTGGCTGGGGTGGGGTGAGGGGCAGGATGGAGCTGTCACCTGCTCTCCTCGCCCTCCAGCAGCTTGCGGTACGTGGCGATCTCAATGTCGAGGGCCAGCTTGACGTTGAGCAGGTCCTGGTAGTCCTGCAGGTGCTGGGCCATCTTCTCCTTGAGGCTGTGGCTGTCCTCCTCCAGCCGCCCCACCGTGGCCTGGTAGCCGGCCGTCTCCAGGGCATGGCGCTCCTCCAGCTCCCGCAGCTGCCTCTCCAGGGACTCGTTCTGGGGGGCCACGGGGGGCCGTGACACCTCCATGGCCACCTTCTCCCAGGAGCTGGGGGCTCTCCCTGATGTCCATCTATCTCCCGCCCTCGGGACCAGCCATTCCCCTGGCACTGGGTGGCGGTCCTGCCAGGGAACCCCTGACAGTGGCAGCTCCCTGAGGCCGTGTCCCTGCTCTTGCACCCCGTGGCTGTCACCTACCGAGCCCCGCAGAGCCTCCAGGTCGCAGGTGAGGGCCTGGAGCTGGCGCCGGTACTCGTTGGCCTCCTGCTTGGCCACCCTCAGGGCCTCGGCGTGCCGGGCGGCCGCGTCTGTCAGATCTGCAAACTGGGACAGGGGACATATGCCGTGGGATGGGACCACAGGGCAGGGATGTGTTCTGGTGGCACACGGTGTGGGAACGCAGCCCTGCTCTGCTCCACAGCAGGGACATGGCCCCAGGACCACGTGGCAAGGAGAAACATCCCTGGCCCAAGTGGGGACAGCAGAGATCCTGAACCCCACACACCACCAACCCCGGGCGATCCACTCCAGTCCTGAGATGGTGACACCCCAGGAAGGGACAGCCAGGCCACCCATCCGTGGGGCAGCCAGCTCCCACTGCACCTTGGACTTGTACCACTCCTCGGTCTCCTGGGCGTTGCTGGCAGCCACGGCCTCGTACTGGCTGCGGATGTCGCGCAGGGCGGCCGTCAGGTCGGGCTTGCTCGCGTCCACCTCGACGTGCACCCGCTGCCGGGCCAGCTGCTCCTGCAGCTCCCGCAGCTCCTGTGGGGATGGGGGGGTCAGGGCAGCCCCCTGAGCCCCGGGACCCCCGGCCCCAGAGCGGGGTTACCTCCTCGTGGACCTTGTGGAGGAAGGCGATCTCGTCCTGCAGGGTCCCCACACGGCGCTCCAGGTCCAGGCGAGCCAGGGCAGCATTGTCCACGTCCTGTCACCGTGGGGGGACAGGAGAGACTGTCCCAGCTGGCCACCCGGGTCTGCTCTGTCCTGAGCTGCCTGTCACATCCATTCCCTCCCATTCCCACCCAGCCCTGCCTCTCTCTGCCCATCACAGCATTTCCCAGTCCCTCACTGCTTGCTTCTGCTATTCCTGCCTATCCGAGTTCCACATCTGTCCATCCCTGCCCTTCCCATTCGTCCCTGCTCCATTCCTGTTCCCTACCTGCCCATTGTAACACATACCAGACCCTCAGTTCCTGCTCCTGCCCATCCCTGCTACATCCCTGTCCATCCCTTCTTATCCCTGTCCATCCCTTCTTATCCCTGTCCACCCCTTTCTATCCCTGTCCATCCCTTTCTATCCCTGTCCATCCCTGCCCATCCCTGCCCATCCCTGTCCATCCCTTCCTATCCCTGTCCATCCCTATCCCATCCCTGCCCATCCCTGCCCATCCCTATCCCGTCCCTGTCCATCCCTGTCCATCCCTATCCCATCCCTGTCCATCCCTTCTTATCCCTGTCCATCCCTGCCCATCCCTGCCCATCCCTGTCCATCCCTGCCCATCCCTGTCCATCCCTATTCCATCCCTGCCCATTTCCAAGGGCGGCCAAGCTGGGATCTGGCCCCTGCCCTCACCTGCCTGTAGGCAGCCAGGTTGCTCTCAGCCTCCAGCCTCAGGGTCACCTCGTCCTGCAGCCTGTGCCGGGACAGAGGCACAGTTACACATCTGGCACCGTGGCTGGTCACTCTCAGCCCACGGACAGACTCCCCTGGGCTGACACAGCCCCACAGCACCAGCACCTCTCCCAAACCCAGGTCAGCTCTTGTGCCCACCCCACACACTCTCACACCATCACACACCATTCCCAGAGGTCACCCACATCCCATCACAATCCTGGTGCACACCAATCCCTGGTCCCCAGGGCTACCCTGCTCCTGTCTCAGGGGCAACTCTGACCCCTGGGTACACCCTGGGCTCCATTCTGGTCCCAGAGGTCGCCCTGGTCCTTGTCACCACCATGGTTCCCATCACCAGGAAGATCCTGATCACCATCCTGGTGTCCATCCTGGTCCCTGCTGCCACTTTGGTTACAGTGGCTGCCCTGGTCCTGGCAATCACCCTGACACCCATCCCAGGGTGACCATCCCAGTCCCCAGGGCTACCCCGAGCTGGACAGTGCCTTACTTCTGCTGGAGGCTGCCCAGGTCCTCGGCCAGGTTGTCCCTCTCCATCTCCAGGCGGGCCTTGGCGGCGGCCAAGTGCTCGGCGCGGCGCCGCAGGTCGCGCAGCTCCTCCTGGCAGATGCCGGCCGCGCGCGAGGGCTCCTGCTGCCGGGCCCGGCTCAGCTCCAGCACCAGCACCTTGTTCTGCTGCTCCAGCACCCGCACCTTCTCGATGTAGCTGGCGAAGCGGTCGTTGAGCTCCATCATCTCCACCTTCTCGTTGGTGCGCGTCTCCCTGAACTCGGAGTTGAGCGCGGCGGCCAGCGACAAGTCCATCCTGCCCGAGACAGCTGCGCCCACGCGGGGGCTCAGCTGGGGGCTGCGGGGCGCCCGGAGCGGGCCCGGGGGGCTCCCGGCGAGCACCCGGTACACGGGCACGGAGGGGCCGAAGCGGCGGCCGTAGGAGGAGAGGCGGCGGCTCTCCATGGCGGAGGGATGGGCGCGGAGTGCCTGGCCCGGGGTTTTTATGGGGCCGTAGCCCCAGTCCTGCGGCCAGGAGCCAGCGGGGCCGGCACCATGCCAGGCTGTGGCGCCCGGCGGGGTGGCCGTGCCCTGGCAGCCAGCCCGGGCACCGCGCACAGCCCCTGCCCCCGCCGGCCCCGCACCGGGCACCGCAGGGTCCCGGGAACGTGGGGACAGAGCGGTGGGCACGGGCACCCCGCGGGTGGGGCTGGCTGCGATGCCATGGGGCACTGGGGGTTCTGCCAGTGAGGACTAGCTGTTGGTTGGGTGGCTGGAGCCTCCTGAGTCCTGCCCGTGCCAATGGGTCTGTGGAAGCTCTGGCCAGTGGCCCTGGAGCCCGGTCCCCGTCCCAAATCCGGGAAGGTGTATATCCCACACAGCTGAGGGTGCGTGGCTATGTCATTGGCCACACACGCACTGAGTTTGTGGGGCCTTTAGCCCCTGGTGGCACATGGCAGGGGCTGCCAGGGGCTTTCCGCAGCGGCTGAAAGGGGCTTTGTGCGGAGTCAGAGCCGGCACAGCCGGGAGGGACCTTTGTGCCAGGGCACGGCACTGCCGGGAAACGCGGGGGGCTCGGTCCAGGGGCGGGCACGGGGCCCGCGCCAGCCCCGTCCCTCCCAGGGACGGGAAAAGCATCCCGGGATGGACGGGAAAAGTCACAGCGTAATGGCCACGAACTGGGGCATGGATGGCCTTGGGCACGGCCCGGGGAGGGGATGGGGGTGTTCTGGGGACATGGGGACATGAGCGACACGTGGTGGCACCAGGATGGGTGCCCCGAGAGGCAGCCGGGGTGAAGCTGGGGGACACCGGTGTCCCTGGGAGTCTGCTGCAGGGACAGGGACAGGGACAGAGACAGGGACAGGGACAGGGACAGGGACAGGGACAGGGACAGGGACAGGGACAGGGACGGGGAGAGGGACGGGGACGGGGACAGGGACAGGGACAGGGACAGGGACAGGGACAGGGACGGGGACAGGGACAGGGACAGGGACAGGGACGGGGACAGGGACAGGGACTGGCCCCGCCGCTGGCAGTAGATGGCAGCCGATGGCCGGGAAAGGCTCTTGCCTGCCGTGGGACGGGGACACCCCGCTAGACCACGGACACCATCACTGGGCCACCAACAGTGGCCAGTGGGGAGGGCTGTGCCAACGGCTGTGTCCCTGTGAGTGCAGTCTGGGGAGACCCAGAGCCACCAGGGACCCCACCCGTGAGACTGGCGGGACTGGGACAGCTCCCACGTCCTTCTTTAATCCCCAGAACCTCCCTGCCTCCAGCCAGCCCCGTGCTCCCCCGGCTGTCCTGTGCTGGTGTCAACAGGGGTTGTGCCCACAGAAATCCCAATTTGCAGCACCTCCACAAGCCCCAGTGACTCTTGTGTCCCCAGACAGCAGTGGCATCCCTGGAGACACGTGCTGTGTGACAGCTCTGGTGACAGGGAACCTCCCTCCCCGGGGTGCACAGCGGGTGGAGGGGGGACAGAGGGGGCTGGGGAGCTTCGGGCTCCTGTGTGGGCACCGCGGCTCCCCAGGGATCGATTCTCTCCCGGCTCCCACGCAGAGGGATCAAAGCACGGGGAGCGGGCAGAGCTGGGCTCCCCCTCCTGCTCCTCCTCCTTCCCGGCCCCCCTTAACGAGACAAACGAACTGGGAGCGGGCTGGGAGTTTTAATTGGAAGCTTCCAGGCTCAAGGAGACAAAGGTGAGATGAGCTGCTGCCGGGCAGGGAAGGAGGCAGGAGGAGCCGGTGACCCTGGCCCCGGGACACGGCAGCACACCCGGGGCTGTCCCGGTCCCGGCCCCGCTCCTGCCGCCCGCGGTCACCACCGGGGCTCCTGTGAGGAGCTGGTGCAGGGAGCCAGATGTGTCAGTGCCAGATGTGCCCTGGCACGGCAGGAAAGGGGTCACAGCGGTGGTGGGAACACTGGTCCCTGGGTTGGGAGCTCGGGGGTCTCTGTGCCAGGGTGGGGGTGTCACACGGGTGGCAGTGATGGGGTTGGAGCAGGGGGAAATACAGAACAAAACATTTTCCACATCGCTATACAGAGTGTCAGGTCCCAGGAGTGCAGGTGGCTCCCCCAGCCCTCACCTGCACTGTGGGACACCGAGCAGGGTGCCCAGACCTTCCCAGGCCCAGAGGAGGGTGCAGAGGCACCCACAGGACCCTGGGTCGATGGAGGTGGGCGGGGAGCCACAATGGAGCCCAAGCCCAGGGCAAGTGCCTTTTTCAGGCCAGCTCAGCTGGGAGCTGCTCCTGAACTCCGGCTCCACATTGGGGAGTCCTGTGGGAGCCCAAAGGGGAGCTGTGGGAAGGGCTTTGGGAGCAAAACGGGGGTGCAGAATAACTGGGGAAGCTCTGGTTTTTGGGGGTGTCAGGTTGTGTTGTAGGGGAGGCTGTGGGAGCCTGAAGGGGGTTCAGGCTCTAAGGGGGCACTGGCCAGGGTTGGCACAGGGAGGGAGTGGGAAGGGAGAGTCTCTGAGGTCTCTCCCAGCCTGGGGATCTCTCTCCCACACTGCACCCTCCAGCTGAACCAACCCCGAACCTCAAGGAGTGCCTGAGGACCCAGAGCATTGGAACTGGAGCCGTGTCCTCCAGCAGCTCCGTGACCCCATCCCAAGCAGCTGCGGGAACGGGGAGACAACAGCAACCCCAAAACACACAGCCTGAAACTGTTCTGTGCCTAACTGNGCCACCTCCTCCCGCTCCCACTCCATCTTCCAGGTGAGGGCTGCTGGGGCTGGGACCGCCCCCATTGCTGCTGGAAACGGGGCTGGAAACACACCTGGAAACCTGGGCCAGGACCAACATCCCACCACTGTCCCCCTCAGCACCGAGATGGGAGTTCTGCTCCCCAGGGGCTCTGTTCCTGTGCTCTCTGGTTTCTCGGTGCAAAGCTGCCAGAGGATTTCAATTCCAGCCAGGCCCTTGCCCGAATTGGCAGGGCTGTCACGGCTGCCTGGGCAGATGGAGGCTCTGGCTGTCACTGCAGCCTGAGCCTGGAGCCTCGCCCCTTGCTGCTTGCAGGGGAGCAGCCCAGGTGTCTGGATGCTTTTCCAGCCAGCTCCCAGCTGGGCTCGTTGGTGGCTCCTGGATTCCTGCCTGCACAAATCCCTGAGCTGAGCTGGAAATCTGCCCTTCCTGCTACCGGCTCTGCCTCCCAACAGGCAAACCAGGGGCTGGTGAGGATGCAGGAGCAGTCCTCAGCTTCCAGCACCTCTGTCCCTGCAGGGGTTGCTCCTGGGGGGGTGAGGGGATTACAGGGAAGTGGGGGAAGCACGTTGGGTTCTACTTGGAGATATTTAGAGATTCAGAGGGGCAGGCATGGAGCAGTGCTGCCAGGTGAGCCTTGGTGGCTGTGTTCCCCTGGGCCTGCACCAGCCCTGGGCTTGGCACCCACAGCCCTGGCTGGTTCCTCCTTGGGGACACTGTCAGGCTCTATCTGGGGGCTCAGTTTGGTGGCAAAGTCCCCAGGGAGAGTCAGGCCTGGAGCTGCCTCTGTGAGCCCATCCTAGCTCATGTTGGGGCTTTGGGTGGGTTTGTTGCCCTTGAAGGACCCAACCAGCTGTATCCTTCTCCATCCCTGAGTGTGGGAGGTGCAGATTGTTCCAAATAGCTCTGTCCTTTCCTGTCTCCCTCCCTGACTTTGCTTCTCATGTCATCACCAGGTGTTTGGCTCAGCATCATTGACACGGTTCAAGTGCCAGAGCATCGCTAGGACACACAGTGCCCTCCCAGACAGCAGGATTTCTCTTGAGAATGCTGAAATCCTCAAGTCACATCCTCAAATAAAGGCGATGAGCCTGGAGGGCACATCCTGCTCCCTGCTGAAACCCTGCAGAGATGCCACCACCTTTGGAGGATGTGTAAGATAACTCTGTCAGGCACAAATATTGACTCCCAATTCTGTGCTGAGTTGGGTGAGTTAAAAACACCTCAAATTCAGAGACAGTTCTGAAGAAAATGGCCAGATTAATTTGAAAAAAAATTATTTTCCCTTCAAAAAGTTGAAACCAAACTTTGAAAAAATGTTGAAACCAAAATATACGAAAATGGTCCTCACATTGGAAACATCCTACGGTGATCCAAGGTGTCCGCGTGTCCTGTGGAAGAGCTGCCGTAACTTGGCCAATTTCCTGAACGCCTGAGAGCTGCACTGGCACATGTGGATGAGGAAGAAGATGCCGATGATGATGGCAAAGCTGATGCCCACACCCCTCATGACAAAGATTGACTCGGGGTCAGTGGGGTTGCGCTGGCGCCGGGGCTCGTAGATGACGCTGAGGTGGAAGCCGGCCACCAGCTCGCCCTCCCGCCAGCAGAAGTAGGTGGCTTTGTCCCTCCTCTTCACTCGCTGGACGTGCAGGTGGTTCCCGTGGTCGATGAAGAGCCTCATGTACTTCCTGACCCCCACGAGGTAGTGGGAGCGGTAGAGCCGCACGGAGCCCTTGTCCCAGGCCACGGCGTGCTCGGGCCGCGCCCCCGGGCACCGGATGACCAGGTCAGTTTTGGGGGGCTGTTTGTGGTACTGGATGGGGACACGGGGCAGCTTGGGCTTCTCACCCAGCTTGTGAACGGTGTTGGAGATGGACTGCACGCCCTCCTCCTCCTCTTTCTTCTCTGGGCAAGGGGCCAGGCAGCTCCGGATGGCCACCTCGGGGCTCCGGAGGTGGACGAGGCGCGGGAAGTGTGCGGGCACAGCCCTGGAGCCGCAGGAGGTGACGTTGGGCAGTGCCGTGCGGTACCGGGACTTGAGCTGCGCGCTCTGCACGTAACAGAGCCCGATCCGCCGCTGCTCCCCCCGCACCCCGCAGCGGTCACAGCTGGTCCAGTCCCAGAAGGTGGTGAAGAGGGTGAACTCCTTCTCTTTGTGGTCCTCTTGGACGTGCTGGTCATTATCCAGGAAAGCCACTGTGATCTGCCTGGTGGGCTGCACGTCCACGTCGTAGCCATAGAAGAAGAGCCCTTCCTTGGTGCCACACAGGTAATGCCCCGAGTCCCTCACCTGGGCTCGGAACACGATCAAGCTGAACATGCGGATGCTGAAGCGCTTCAGGAGGTCGCTGCCCGCGCGGACATGGCTCGAGTCCACGATCACGGTGCCATTGAAGTCTGTCAGCACTGTGGTTTCCTGGCTGTGCAGGTTCTTCTGGAAGTACCAGACAACAGAGGAGGCCTCCTCGGGCTTGCACTTGCAGGGCAGCTCAAAGGTCATGTCCGCCAAGTAGGCCACGTTCTCGAATATCAGGAAGGCGGGACACGCCATCTTCTTGAACACATCCCCTTTCTTCTCAATGGCAAAGGCCTGGAGAACATCCACCAGGCAGAGGAGTATGGTGGCTCCCAGCAGCCTCGTCCCCATCTCTCTGGGTGCTCTCTGGCCCAGCAGAACTCACACAGCTCAGCCAGGGATCTGCTGGGACCATCCTGCCCTGGAACAGCCCAGCCTCTGTCACCCACTCTTAAGGGCTGTCCCCAGCAGCTCTGGAGCGTTGTCACCCATGTGCCTGGCAACAATGGAGCTGTGCTGGGATCAGTGGAACCCCCAACACCTCATCATGGTTTGAGTTGCATGGGAACTTAGAGAAGATCTCTAGTGCAGATCAACATCTTCATGGCTGGTGCCATTGAGAAGGTGTCGGCTTTTTGGGGCAGTGGGTTGTGCTTTAATGACTGGGGCCTGTTAGAGAGGGCAAGAGAACCTTCGACCATGGGCTGGCCAATCTGATGAGAGGGGCTTCAAATGGAAAGGCTTGGAGGGTGGTGGGTTCCAAAGTTTGTGCCATTGTTTCCTCCTGGGGAGGAGACCAGGCCAGCCCGTGGAGCCTGATGTTCCTTGGCTCAAGATGAGAATCACAGCGCAAACCCCATCAGTGCTGTGTGTGGCTGTGGTGAAACCTCTCACACCCCACACTCTTCTTGATCCCCTCTCTGAAGTGCCTGGGCACAAACAGTCACAGCATGGGAAACAAACAAGAACCACAAATGTGAAAATGAGAATGTGCTCTGGCAGGGCCACGGCCCCACTGCAATGGCAGAGACACAGTGGGACAGCTCACCTGACTGGGATGTTGTCACGGATGATCATGGCCATGTGCTCCTCCAGACCCCTCGCCTGCACTCTGGGACACTCAGCAGAGGGCCCAGGCCCCCCCAGCAAAGGGTGCAGAGGCACCCACAGGCCCTGGGATGATGGAGAAGGGGGATGGAGCCCAACCCCAGAGCAAGAGCCTTTTCCAGGCTCCTCACACGACGGGGAGGCAGGAGAGAAGAGGCACGTGTTGGCCCTTAGATTTGGAACAGAAGAGTTTATTAACTTATTTCCTAAGCCCACCCATAACCTGCAAACACACGTGCAGGACCGAGCCGGCGGAGGGGGCACAAATGCGGGCACGCAGCTGGAACCACGGCCAGGAGGGATGCTCGCAGGAGAGGATGCTCGCAGCGCTGCGGCAAGAACGGGGCACAGAGGAACCGGAGGCGTTTGGAGCTGGAACGCTGGGAGAGGTGCTGGGTGGGGAACGCGGGAGGGCTGCCCCGAGCTCTGGCTGCTGCTGCTGCTGCTGCTCAGCGCTCGGGGGAAGCAGCTCAGGAGCCGGCCCGGGGAAGGGGCTGGGGGTCCGTGCTGGTGCGGAGCTGCCGGGGCTGTGTGTGCCCGCCGGCGGGGAGGGCTGGCGGCTGCCACGGTGGGGCCCCGGGGACACCGGGGGGCTCTGCGAGGGGCTCTGCCCTGCCCGGGGACTCTCTGCTGCCTTCCCACGCCTCCGCTGGCGCTTCCTCTGTGTTCGGGACCTGCGTGAATTTTCTGATTGGGAATCGCTGCTCGACTCGAGCATCCTCTTAACAGGCCCGGGAGACATCGGCGTGGGACTGGAGCACGGAGAGAGCTCCTGGGAGCATTCCGAGTCGGTGCTGGACACGGGGGGGTCTGGCACGGTGACAGCCGCCTCGGCTAAAAGAGCAGAGAAGAAACAGTCACCTCCCTGTGTGCAGCTCGGGAGCACCCCCAACCCCCGGAGCACCCCCTGTGCCCCCCAGCTCAGCCAGACCTGCCCCCCCAGCCCCGCAGCAGCCCTGGTGACACCTGGGGACATGCCCGTTCTCCTGCTCTGTGTCGCACCGCAGGCTCCTCCAGCCCCCATCGAGACACAGAAGAGGGGCCAATGCCCACTATCCCCATCCCAAATCCTCACTGGCACAGCTCAGCTGCATTCCCGGGGTTGGGGCAGCTTCGCTGGGCTCTGCAGGGCTACAGGGAGGTGCAGCTTCCTCCAGCTCTGTGGACTCCTCCAACCCTAGGGACTCTTCCAGCCCTATGGACTCCTCCAGTGCCAGGACCTCCACTTCCTTTGTCTTCGCAGTAATTTCATCAGGGCAGAGGCTGTGAGTAGAGTTTTGGGGTAATAGAGTCAAACTTGGAACATGGGACATTCCCAAGCTGTAAATCCCCTCCTGGAGAGCCTGAGCTGCGAGGTGTTGTGTGCACCTGTGGGTGACAAGGGACCCAGGGACAGGCCAGCATCTCCAAGCACAGCCTTGGTCTCACATCCATCCGGACCATGGACAACTCAGTCTGCCCAGGCCGAGAAGAGGCAGCGGGTCATGGGGAGGACACAAGGACACTCCTCTTCCTCATCCTGCAGGTCCTGCAGAAGGGGACTTGCTGTCCTGGCCTGGAACTGCAGATCGGGCAGGGAGGCTGTTCTGCGGCTGTCCCGGAATGGCACTCGTGAGTGGCTCTGCCCGCCCTGGCCCGACACACCGAGGCTCCGCTCAGCTCCGGGCCCTGGGACACCCTCCGGAGCCGTCCCGGAGAGGCAGAGCCCGGCCCGGAGCAGCCTCACCTTGGCTTCGGCCGGAGCGCGGACGACGCTTTTGAGGGCCAGCAGCGAGCGGTTGATGCCGGTGCCCTCCCACAGCCCCTGTCCCCGGCCCGGCGTGTCCCAGCCTCGCTCCGAGCCCGCCAGGTCCATGAAGCTCAGCTTGGCCACCGCAGGTCCCCGGCTGGGTCCCATTGCTTCACCTGGATCTGCGAGGACAGAGGGGGCTGGGGCTGGGGCTCTGCACAGCTGCTCTGGGGGACACGGCTCTGTGTTTTCAGGGGAAGAGCCAGTGAATCCTGTGGGGAGATGAGGCAGGAGGAGGAGAGGAACCTGGCACGTCAGGAGAACGAGCCAAATACCTGGTGATGACACAAGGAGCAGAGCCAGGGGAGGGATCAGGCAGGAAGGGACAGCTATGGGAACAATCAGCATCTCCCACACTCGATGATAGAGAGGGGTAGGGATGGTCAGATCCTCAGAGGGACTGGAAAAGCATCCAGACACCTGGGCTGCTCCCCTGCAAGCAGCAAGGGGCGAGGCTCCAGGCTCAGGCTGCAGTGACAGCCAGAGCCTCCGTCTGCCCAGGCAGCCGTGACAGCCCTGCCAATTCGGGCAAGGGCCTGGCTGGAATTGAAATCCTCTGGCAGCTTTGCACCGAGAAACCAGAGAGCACAGGAACAGAGCCCCTGGGGAGCAGAACTCCCATCTCGGTGCTGAGGGGGACAGTGGTGGGATGTTGGTCCTGGCCCAGGTTTCCAGGTGTGTTTCCAGCCCCGTTTCCAGCAGCAATGGGGGCGGTCCCAGCCCCAGCAGCCCTCACCTGGAAGATGGCGTGGGAGCGGGAGGAGGTGGCGTTGGCCTCGGTGTGACGCTGGGCCCGGTTTTTGTTGCCTTTGGCCAACACGTCCAGGAGCTGCTCTGGTGACGTGGGCTGGGGGAGAAGGGGCAGGGCTGGATCAGCAGCTGGACACGGCAGCCGCAGCCCCCGAGGCCCCCAGCCCCGGACAGTGGCGCCGAGGCAGCGGCAGCTCTGCGGGCCCAGGGCAGCTCAGGCCACGTCTGCTGCCAGCCCGGAGCCAGGAGGCACCTGGGACCTCCAGAGCCCTGTGTCCCCAGCACTCCCAGCCACTCTCAGCACGGTGCAGATGAGTCTGTCCCAGCCCTTGTGCCTTTCTTGTGCCCAGACCTGGTGTAAGGAGAGACCCTGTGCCACGGCTCCTTTCCCAGGCTGCTCCCATACGTTTAGTGGGCCCTGGGGCTGCAGCAGGTCGTAGACACGCTCTTTGTACACCTGGAGCAGGAAATCAAGGTCAGGCTGAGGTTTGATTCTCTGGGAGAGAGCTGGGAGAACAGCTGGGTACCCCTGCAGGATGTGGCACAGCCGGGGGCTCCCCCTGACCCCACCTCTGGGACCTCATTCCACCAGGAGCAGCTGACTGGGCTCAGAAGGCAGGGACAGCTCCCAGAGCTTTGCTGGGGAGCTCCCCCAACCTTACTCCTCTCCTGCTCTTCCAGCCAGGAAGCCCTCACTGCTCTGTGGAGCACAGCAAGGCAGAGAAAAGCCACCCACTCCAGCTGGCAGAAACCAGCAGCAGCAGTTCCCTCCCCTGGGTGGGTGATCCTGCTTCAGCCAGGCTGCCCTGAGAACCCCAGGCACAGCAGGGGACACTGTGAGTACCCTGAGTGTGGCACTACAGGCTCTGGATCGACCCCAAATCTCTTCCCTGGGGACCCTGAGGCAGGAGGGGACATGCTGGGCCACAGCAAACCTGCTGATAGGAGACGAGGACCTCACAGCCCTTGTCCTTCATGGCCTCAAACCTCTTGTACAGCTCCACCGAGGCCAGGTGCACAATGCCAGGACTGGTCTTGGAGCCCATCATGGTGTGGGTCTTCCCCACTCCTGAAGCACCACAGGCAAACACTGGAAGGAGAAGGGTGGGTGGGGAAATGATCTGTCATTACTCAGCTGGGTCCTGGGAGGAGAGGAGAGGAGAGGAGAGGAGAGGAGAG
>VWZP01010387.1:40572-55422 GCA_013396995.1 Dicaeum eximium | reverse complement strand
GCGGGCCGGAGCTGCCGGGACACCCCGCCCTTGTCACCGCCGGTGCCCGGCAGCCCCGGAACGTTGTGCCCGTGCCGCTGGCGGCCACGGAGCTGTGCCGGGACCAACGGAGCCCCCGAGGGTTCATTACCACGGAACCGCAGCGTCACTGACGGGGCTCTAACAGTGATCTCGTTACAGCTCCCCGGAGCCAGGGGCAGCGTCCCCGCTCTCAGCTCCTCTGCCCGCTCCTCTTTTGCTGCAGCCGAGGATGAGTTTGGCGTTTGGTGCTGCTCGGGTGCAGCTTTTCCTCCAGCGGAACCCCCAAGTCCTTCTGGGCAGGGCAGCTCTCAGCTCTCCCTCTCTGTGCTGGTGCCTGGGACCGTCCTTGCGAGGGTGCAGCCCCTTGCCCTTGGCTTTACGGAACTTCACCGTGTTCTCTTGGTCCCACTTCTCGGGCTTGTTCAGGTCCCCCTGGATGTCACCTGCACGGCAGCTTCGTGTGACCTCGTGAGCTCGCCGAGGGTGGGCTCGAGCCACTGTCCGTGCCAGTGAGGAAGGGATTGCAGAGTCCCGGTGCCACCACAGGGCCCTCAGGGACACCCCTGGTCACAGCCCCCCCCTCCCCAGGACAGGGGGCCACTGCCCACCGCCCTCTGGCTGCATCCAGCCGGCCAGTTCCTCACCCATCCTGCAGCCTACCCTCACAGCCGTGTCCCTCCAGGGTGAGGATGTCCTGTGGGACCGTGTCTGCTGTGCTGGATTCGTAAAGGGGATGAAGGAAGCTCCCGGCAGTGGGTGCAGCTGTGGATTGGGGTGTCTGGGGATGTTGCTCTGTCGCAGTTTGGGGTGTATAATGAGGGTCCCTCGTGTTGAGGACCACATTTAGTGCAGAAAGCTTGTGGGGCAGCTGCCCTGGGAGCTGCAGGGTGAGCTCTGTGGGGAAAATGGCCAGAGCCCCCAGCAAGTGGCCAGGACCTGGCACTGACCCAAAGGGCCTGGGGCCCTGGAGCAGTGGGCAGGTAGCCAGGCACTTGGACACAGCAGGAGAGGATGGCTCAGCAGAAGATGCACTGTCAGGTGCACAGACTGGGAGGGGATGCAAGCGTGGGATGTCCTTTGTTGGGGTCTGTCCCCAGAGGCTCCATCTCAAGCTGTTAGTGAGCTGCTGCAGCACGATGAAATTCCTTGAAGGAACCAGAGCCTGGGACTGCTCTCTGGGAGCCCTGGGGCTGGGCTGGAGAGGAAGCCAGGAGCAACTGTGGGATGGGGTGTGGGAGAGCCACCAGGGCCCCCTGGGGCACTGCTGAGACCCTTGGCCCCATCAGTGCCAGTCTGGGGTGGGAGTGCAGCTGCCAGAGCAGCTCCAGGATGGATGACAGGGAAAATTCCTGAACAGGTTCTGACCCAGATGGGACCTTAGGTCACCTTCCCTCTCCAAACATCCAGCTGCCAGCACCAGGTGACTGACCCAGTATCTCAATAGGTAGGGAATGGTCAACCCTTTTTTGTGATTTTATATCGATAATCCTGTCTTATGGCTACTCTGTTGACCCTAATTTTGTTGTTTGGTACCTGCAATAATAATGTGTGCCAGGGCAGTGTTAAATCCCCTGAAACTTTTCGCTTTGAGTATATTAGCAGGAATGCCCCATTAAAAGTCTGGAGGGGTAGGAATGTGACTGCCAGAGGGGCTCTGGGATGGATGGCCAGAAAATTTCCTGAACAACTGCTGACCCATGTGGGACCTCAGCGCACCTTCCTTCTCCAAACATCCAACTGCTGATGCCGGATGAGTTCACCTGGGATCCTTGCAGCAGGGGGGAAACAAAGGGAGAGTGTTACAATTTCCTGAGCAGATTCCACACCAATTCTAAGAGCGGGTTGGAGTCTCTCTGTTGTGCAGCATTTTGGTGCAGTTCCTGCGGTGGATCGAGTGCAGGGCCCGGCTGTGCCCGCAGCTGCTGCGGGCCCTGGGGACTCAGCGAGCCCGGAGTCCTTTCAGCACTTTAAAGGGCGCGGTGGGGAACTGCTTACAGCCGTGGTCTGTACCGTGTGCTGTGTTTAGCACACTGCACTCAGGGCTCGGTGCTTCCGTCCCGAGGCGCTCCCACGGCGGATCCCCGGTGCAGCTGCCGGTGCCCGGCCTGGGCACGGACCGCCGTGCAAGGAGCTGCTCCTCGGGAGTGCCGCTGGTGCTGCGGAGCTTCTCGGCAAGGGGATCCAGGGCAGGGAGCGGCGCCTGGGCCCCAAACCGCTGCTGGAGCTATTTATGCCACGGTGTAACACCGGCCCCGTGCGCCGCTCAGCCCCTCACGGCCTGGCGCCCTTAAGCCACGGCCTGACACAGCCTCACTGTGCCTGCAGCTCCTTTGGGGCCCCAAANGTGCCCCGTGCCCCCGGCCCCCGGCGCTCCGCTCCGGGCGGGTTCCCGCCATGTTTAAATTGCCGTCGAGGCCCCGCCCTGCCCCCTGATTGGTCCCGCGCCGCTTCCCGGCTCCCATTGGCTGCGCCCCGCGCGGTGCTTTATGGGGGTTGTAGTCCCGAGCTCCGCACCATGGGAGCCGCAGTCTCGCTGCCGCCTGCGCCCCCTGCCGGCGGGCAGCGGCAGCAGCAGCTCAGCGCCCCGGCGGGCGGCGGGGCCGGACGGTCCCGGGGGATGTTGGAGGTCCCGGAGGATGTTGGAGGTCCCGAAGGGTCCCGAGGGGGTTTAGGAGGTCCCAGAGGGTTCCGGAGGGTGCGGGAGGATCCCCGGGCGGCGCTTCGGCTGCACCGTTCTCGGGGACCTTCTGCTCGCGGCTGCGATCCAGCCCGGCCCCGCCGCCGCCTCCAGCTGGGATCGGTGCTGGGGAACAGCGCCGGGACCCGCCGGGGCTTGGGACACACGCACAGAGCTGGGGGAGGGAGCACATCTGGAACACACACACATCTGGAACGAACACACACACACACACCCCGTGACACAGACACACGCACACCCGAGGGTCACACAGCCCGGGGACACAGACATATACCTGGAGACACACACAGAGACACACCTGGGGACATGAACACTCATTCTTGGGGACACACACACACCTAGGACACATCCAAACAGCCAGGAGGACACTCAGCCCCTGTCCCCAAGGCCACTCCGTGTCCCCAGGGCTCCCATCCTCTGATCCCAGCACAGCCGCTCCGAAGGTGGCCGCTGGCCCCGGGCACCCGCTGTCACCTCTAATTGGACCACGTCCCGCCCGTGCCGAGGCAGCGGTGACGGGCGCGTGTGCCCGAGGGTCCCAGTGGCTCTGTGTGGCCTGACCGTGTCCCTCCCCTAACAGTGGCAGCGCTGTGTTATTCAGGGACACCCCCTCATGGGGCCACCTGGGCTCTGGGGACAGGGCCATGGTAATGGTGGCACCCCAAGTGGCCCCACTGAAGGTGGTGGAGGGACAGGGAAGCCTCTCGTGGCTGCGCTGATTTGATAAACCAAGCGGCGCCGGGGTGGGAGGCGGTGGTGGCAGAAAGACCCGGTCCCTAGGGCGGGGGACACTGGGGACACACACAACAGACGGGGAGAGATGACAGCTCTGCTTTTCCATGTTGTCACCCCGGCGGGGAGGCAGGACGGCGGCTCCCCCCGGCCCAGCACAGCCCCCCGGCCCGGGGCCGTGCGGACACTGCGCGTCTGTACAGCCGGAGCCCCCGAGACCCCCGGCATCGCCCCGGGGCGGGCAGGGAGCAGGGCCGGGACAAGGGGGGCACAGCCGGGGATGGGGGTGCCGTGGGACAGCGCGGGGGGCACCCCCAGCCTCTTGCCACCCCCAGCCCTCCGCAGCCCCGAGCCCTCAGCCGGCAGCCTTCGTGTGAGCTCACGGGAGGAGGGGGCTCTGGGCACCGGAGGCAGCCGGGAGCGCGGGGAGGGGGCGATCCGTGGGGCTGGGCAGGAGCGGGGGGAGCTGGGGGCAGCAGGGAACCGCCGTGGGGCTGGGGGGTCACCGCGGGGTGCCGGGGCTGGGCGGTGCGGGGGGTGCCGGGGGCGGTGCCGCGGCTCCGGGCTCAGTCCGAGTAGATGATGAAGCCGGAGAAGGTGCTGTACTTGTTGTTGTTGCCGCCGTGCGCTTTGCCCCCGTCCAGCTTGATGAAGACCTCGTCCCCCGCGTCCAGGTGCAGGATGACGCTGTTGCTGGCGTAGTCGTAGTTCTGGTCGGCGTCCTGCGCGATGGCGCTGGCCCGGACCTGCCCAGGGGACACCGGGGGACCGGCTCAGGACACGCCTCGGCCCGCGGATCCCACGGGACACGCCGGGTCCCGCCTCACACACATCAGATCCAGCCGCCCCCGTGTAGCGTGGGGTGCCCTGGATCCCGCACCGCGGGTGAGCGGGTCCCGGGGGAGGCGGCGCCTCCGAGCACCGCCCAGAGCCTGTCCCGGACCCGGCGGGCACGGACACGGACTGTGGGCTTGGATGGGGGACCATGGCACAGACACGGACTGTGGGTTTGGATGGGGGATCATGGCACAGACACGGACTGTGGGCTTGGATGGGGGATCATGGCACGGACACGGACTGTGGGTTTGGATGGGGGACCATGGCACAGACACGGACTGTGGGTTTGGATGGGGGACCATGGCACAGACACAGCACTGCGGGTTTGGATTCAGATGCAGGACCACAGCCCGGACACAGGACCCCGCTCCGATACAGAACCGCAGCTCTGACACGGAACCCCAAATCCAGGTTTGGATACAGCACCGTGGGTCGGACATGGGACCACGGCTCCAACAGGGATCAGAGCTCCACATTCAGAGACGGGACTACGGCTCTCACACAGGACCCTGGCTCCGGATTTGGATGCGGGACCCCATCTCTGGGGTATCCCCCATCTCCAGATTTGGATACAGGACCATGCCTGGGACACAAGACCCCATCTCTCAGCCCAGCCCCAAACCAAACCACGGAACCCAGCGCATCCCGCAGCCCTTCCCAGGAGCTGCACAGGGACCCTGAGCGTGTGGCGAGGGCTGAACTCAAATGCCCGGTCTCACGGACCCGCACCCACTGCGGAGCAGGATGCTCTCCCATAAAGGTTTCCTGGGTGCCGGCAGAGCCAGAGGAGCCGTCACCGCCTGCAGAAGCGGTTCCGTGGCTGGAGCCCGCTGCCGCTGCAGAATTCTTTGGGTAATCAAATCTCCGCCGGCGCCTCGCGGGGAGATCGCGGCGCTGGGTGACAGTGACAAGGCGGCTGCTGAAATCCCAAGTGAAATGCAGAAGCGCTGCGCCGGGAGAAGGTGCCGCTAATTACAACCGACGAGAATCGGCTCTTAATTGGCTCGCGCGGGGTGGGCAGGCATCGGGGGGCGGCTGCGGTGTCCCGGGGCGGTGGGAGAAGGACGGCTGTCCCCAGCAGTCCTGTCCTTTGCCTCCAGGACAGGAGGCCCAGGGGAGCTCTCCTCCCCCGCTGCCCTCCCCGAGCCCATGGCTGCGATGCTGGGGCAGACGCTGTTAACTCCGAACCTACCGACGGCCAGGCTGTGATCCCGCAGGACTCGCTCGCGCCCACGCAGCCGTGTCCCTCATGCCACCAGCAACACTCACCCTCTTAAAAGTCACCCTGTGCCTACCCTGTCACCGCGAGGGTCCCCACTCCCGGTGGGGGATCCTGAATCCCAGTCAGTCACAGCGCCCCAGTCTCCAGGGGACGCTGCCTCTCCTGGGCACTTTTGCTGCGGAAGAGGAGTGAAAGAAGAAGCCGTGAGGAAGGAGAGCCAGGAAAAGCCATTTGGCGCCGGGCTCCCGCCGTGGTCCCTCCGCCACAGCCGGAGCTCCCCGGTCCATCCGTCTTCCCTCGTTAGGGAGCCGCCTCATCCCGGCGCGCCCGCCAGCCCTCGCTAACCAGGGAAGATGAATGGCAGCGCCGGGCCCGTCTGAGCCGCTCCAGGCACCGCAGTGACACAGGAGGGGAGGGAGCTGCCACCACGGCCCCCCGCCATGGCCTCCCCGCCTCGTCCTGTTGTGTGCCTCAGTTTCCCCACGGCACAGCCGGGAGCTGGGAGCCATGGGGGTGGCACGGCCCCAGCCTGGACTCTGCTGCAGCTGCTCTCTCTGACCCCAGCGACATTGCTGGGGGTGTCCCCGGTGCTGAGGACACTCTGGAGTGGTCCCCAGGGTGGCTGCACCCACGAGCTTTGAGGCGGACAGGGGACAGTGGGGCGCTGCCATGTGCAGGGACACGTGGGGCCCTGGGGACATCCTGTGCCCCACACCCCCGAGGTGGCAGCAGCTGCCTCTCGAGACCCCCAAACGCAGGGGCAGGTGCTCCTGAGGATCCTCCGGCACAGCTCTGGGTGCGCTCCCAGCACCTCTGAGCACAGCCCTGGGTGCCCCCCAAGACCCCCCGGGCACAGCAGCAGGTGCCCCCCAGGGCCCTTGGGTGCATCAACAGATGCCCCCTCGACCCCCAGGCGGGGCAGTGGGTGCCCCCAGGACCCCCCAGCAGGTCCTTATGTACCCTTGGGGACTGTCCCCAACAGCCCCCTGGGGCTGTGACCCTCCCTGAGCTGTGGATGGCCCCCCTACAGCAGGGGGACCCCAAAACCATCCGGTACAGCCCTGTCCGTCCGAGCTTCAATCAATCAATCAATCAATCAATCAATCAATCTGTCCCTCCATCCGTCCACCTCTCCCCTCCCACTGCCCTCGCCTCAGCTACGGGCTAATACAAATAATAATTAATGCTAATTAACCACCAGCAGCAGCTCCCCTGGCTCTCATTAACACCAGCCCCGAACAGTGACGGGCAGCCCCCAAACCGGCAGCACCCAGGGGATTTTTGGGGGTCAGAGGAGGCCCCCCAAGTTCTGACTCGCTCTGAATATGCCAGGATAGACCTTTATCTGCTGGGAACCCCACACCGTGCCAGGGACTTTTGGCAGCAACCCCCTAAATAACCCAATTTTTTAATTATTTGGGGCATTGAGGGGGATCTTCTTTATAGATATGGATGCGGCGATGCCTTGTTAGTAATTAACAAGCAGTTAATTAAGTTGCATCGCTCGCCCGAGCGCAGCTCCTCTTGACAAGGAGCACCATGGCTTCCGGAAATTCATCCAGGAATGCCGATACCCCGCTGGGGCAGGCTCGGGGGTAGGAAGGTTTGGGGTGGTTCCAAAAAATATTTTGGGGGAGGCAAAAGGGCTGAGGTGAGTTTTTGAGGTGCTCAGTCCGGAGTTACACGGATGCTGCTTGGGAGAAAGAGCCAGAAGTGCCAAGCGGCGCTGGAACCCCCCAAAATTTAGGGCTGGGAGGCGGGGTAGGACAAAAATAATCCCAGTAAAAGGAAATTCGAACTGTTTGGATGGAGAAAAGCTGCCGAGCGGCTCCTGCTGTGCTGCCGCTCGGAAGGGCTCGGAGCCGAGGGGTGAAGCGCGGTGGCCGTGACAAGGCTCCACTCCCTGCCCCACACCCCGGCTGTTTCTGGGGTGATAACTCAATTTTAGGGTTAATCCGGGGTCCTGCATCCTCAGGACAGGGATGCATCGCGGGTTGTGATGCCGGAGGAAACGATGGGAAGCGGGAGGAGAGTGGATGGATTCCGCGGGAATGCCGGCTGCGGTGACATCCCGGGGAATTGAGCTCGGGTGGCACCCCGGGGGTCACAGCCACATCTTGTCCCTCGAGCCGTGGCCGAGAGGGGGACATGGCACGGAAAAGGAGCACCCGAAAAGCGTGTGGGTGGCGAGGCTGGGTCCTGGCATTGGGGGTTCCAGCGGGATGGGGTCGCGGGGATGCGGGAGTGGGGAGGGGGAAGGACGGAGCCACCCTCGGGGTGTGTGTCCCCCGCGGTGTCCCCACGCAGCCCGTCCCTCCTGAGCCAGCAGCAGCGGCAGAGCCGGCTCCGGGCTGGGGGTGCAGCCCCCCAAAAGCGGGGCAGGCACTGCCCCCCTCGAGGCCACCGTGGACACTGTCCCTGCCGAGGAGCCCTGTCCCCCCAGTGACCTCAGGGGGACAATGGCATGGCCGGGGGGGCACCCCGGGGACGCTGTGGGGGTGCCCCAAGGCACCACAAGACATCACAAGGCACAGCAAGGGAAGAGCTGAGGGAACCCCTGGGGACACGTCAGGGTGGATGGTGGACTGTCCCCAGCACTGGGACAGGGACAGGGCACACAGGGCAGCGTCTCGGAATGGGAGGAGGAAGAGGAGGATGGGACACCCCAGGGTGCACCCGGAGCCCTGCGCTGTCCCTGGAGAAGGACAGGACACCCCAGGGGTGCTGCTTCAGGGCGGGGAGCAGGATGGAGCACCCCGGGGCCGCATCCAGAGCCCATCATTGCCACTGGGAGAAGGATGGAACATCCTGGAGGAGCATCTCCAGCACTGAGAGAAGGATGGGGCAGCCTGAGGATGCAGCTCCAGAGATGGGAGCGCGACAGAGCCCCTTGGGGTGCACCCTGAGTCCATCACATCACTGTCAGGAGAACAGGGCACCCCGGGGTTACAGCTCCGTGCCCAGGAGGAGGATGTGGCACCCTGGAAATGCACCCAAATCCCATCACTGTCACCGAGAGAGGGACAGAACATCCTGGGGGTACATCCCTGGGCATAGGAAAAGGACAGGGCATTGTGGGGGTGCACACAGAGCCCATCTTCACCAAGGATAAAGCACCCCAGGGTGCATGTCAGTGTCTGGGAGAAGGATGTGGCACGCCAGGGAGGTACCCAGAGCCCATCATTGCCACTGGGAGAAGGATGTGACACCCTGGGGACGCATTTCTGGGGCTGGGAAAAGGATGGGGGCCCTGGGGAAGCACCCAGAGCCCGTAATCAGCACTGGGAGAAGGATGTGGCACCCTGGGGCCAGGAGAAGGATAGAGCACCCAGGGAGTGCATGGCTGGGGCTGGGAAAAGGACGGGGCCCCTGGGGAAGCACCCGCAGTCCATCAGCAGCAAAAAGAGGATGTGGCAGCCTGGAGGTGCATCCCTGGGGCCAGGGGAAGGATGGAACACCCAGAGGGCGCGTCGCTGAGGCCAGGAAAAGGACGGGGCAACCCGAGGAAGCACCCACAGCCCTTCTCCGTGCGTGGGGACAGCAGAGCTCCCGGTCCCGCAGAGGGAACCGGGATGGGCAGCCCTTACCTGCCCGTTCTTGCAGAGGTCGGCCCACATGCTGGTGCCGTCGCCGCCGCGCATGAGGACGTGGTAGGTGAAGAAGTAGGTGCCGGGGATGGCGCAGGTGAACTTGCCCGAGGCGGCGTCGTAGCTGTTGCCCAGGTTGGTGACCACGTCGTCGAACTTGAGGACCTCGTAGCCCTCGTGGGGGTTCTTGAGGCCGGCGTAGAAGGCGACCCGCGGCACCGTGCTGTAGGTGGCCGCGCTCACCGCGCCCGTAGCCCCCGGTCCCGGTAATCCCGGAGGTCCCGGTCTTCCTGCTTCACCCCGCGCCCCCACGGGCCCCGGCGGTCCCGGTTCTCCGGGCGGTCCCGGCGGTCCCGGTTTCCCCGGTCTCCCCGGTTTGCCTTGGGGACCTTGCACCAGGGTGGAGGGCGGCGAGAGGGGGCCTCGTTCGGCCGGCTGCGGGGGGGCGGCGGGGCCGTAGGGCTCGCAAACCATCCGGCAGGTGCCCAGCATCTCGTACCGGCCGTCGGTACCGGCGGAGCTCACCAGCACCGGGATGAGCACCACCAGCACCAGCACCATCACCCCCCCCGCCGCGGCCGCCAGCAAAGTTTTCCGGCCCANCCCCCTCCTCCAAGCGCGGGAGATCCTTCGGTGACCCCGAGCCACGCCCTGTCCCCATGCCAGACCCCGAGGACTCTGAGCGTCCCCGTGGAGCTGGGGACACCCCTGGAAGCCGCCACCTGTGTCCCCACAGAAGAACACCCACGGGGGATGGTTCCCAGGGCCCGCCCCTATTCCCTGCCTCAGTTTCCCCTCCCACGAGGGATCACACTTTGGGACAGCCCAGGTGACACCCACGCGGCCAGGCATCCATCGCGGCCAACTGTGGGTCCGTGGGATGGGATGTCGCCGCCGGTGGCAAAGGCCACAGTGACAACGGGGCAGCCGCAGGTGCCACCGCCGGCATGGCCGGGCTCCGCGAAAGAGCCGAGCCATCCCCGCGGGCTGAGCACCGGCGGGCTCATGGCATCGGGACACGCGGCTGCGCCCGCTCCGTCGCCTGCCATCTCCATCAGCCTCGGCGGGGACAGCAGGACGCGATGGCAAGTGACAGGCGCCGCCAGTGCCGGGAGTGAGCGAAGGACGCGGGGAGGGGGAGGGGGACACGGCCACACAGGCACAGAGTGGCCGGGGGCCGCTCCCGGTGCCGCCGCCACAGCGGCTCGGTGGTCCCGGGTGACAACATCGAGGTGGCATCAACCTCAGCGGCACCTGGGAGCTCCGCAGGGTCATCATCGCCCCCGCCCCCCAAAAAAGACCCTGGGCGTGCATCCCCTCATCCCCTTCACGCCTGTGCAATGGCCCCAAACCCCAGGGGACACACGAGGGACAATCCCCACCCCCGCCCCAAAAGAGGGGGGACCAAGGGGACTTTTGACAGCCATCGATCGCCCCCGCATGTCCCCTGGCTCCCGCAGAGGCTTTAATCAGCGAGCAGAAATCAATTAGCTACCTTTAAGGAGGCAATTATTCCTGGGGGCTTTACAAGGCTGGGGAGGGGGAGAGTATTTTGGGGTGGGGGTGCTGCCAGCATGGTATCCCCCCCCAGAGTTTGTTACCATTATGTCACCAGCTGTTTCCCTGGTTCTTTTCTCCGTCATTTTTGTCGCCCCCCCCTCCACACCCCCTATTCCTCGTTATCTTTCTGTTTTAACAAGCGCCTAAAAATACGCCTCACGAGGTCACGGGCTGCGTGAGTCACCATCAGCGCAGGGCCGGGGTGGCCCGGGTGGGCAGGGGGCTTTGCGTGGGCACGGGGTGGCCATGGCGGGGACACGGAGGGAGGGCAGGCTCACACTTGTTCATCACAGCACTCATCCCACCTGGAGGGTCAAGGGACATCCCTGCTCCTGGCTACTGCATCCTCGTGGAGGGGACACAGCCCCAGGTCACCTTGTTGCCACAGGACATTGTGTCCCTCTGGCACAGCCACCACCCCAGGCCACTGCATCGCTCTGGGCCACCCTGTCCCCATGGCAAGGCCACCACCCTCGGCCACGGGGATGGGGGAGGGACACCCGAACACACAGGACCCCAGGCTGTGGCCCTACAGCCAGGGGCAGAGCCAGGACGGCCTCAACACTGCCGTGGGACAGCAGCGCTGTATGGGGGGGGTACAACAGCCCAGGGGACACGGCTGGAGCCCCTGAGGTGCTCCCTGTCCCCAGGCTCTGCATGGGGAGGGGGTGCAGTGCAGCCCCTCAAACCAGCTTCATCCAACTGGGCACAGGGAACGGATCGGCAAAGCTCCAAATGGCCACGTTTGGGAGTGCAGGAGTTGGGAAAGGAACAACGCTGGGAGGTGGCAGCAGCAGTGGCCGCCGTCGTTGTGGTGGTTGTGATGGCAGCGATGGCAGCAGTGACTGCAGTGACAGCAGTGACTCCAATGGTAGTGGTGGTGGCCGTGGCGGCGGCAGTGGTTGTGGCTGTTGCAGTGGTGGCTGCAGTGGTGACAACAGTGGCTGTCACAGCTGCAGTGGCTGCAGTGGTGCCTGCAGCGATGGTGGTGGCAGCAGTGGCTGCGGTGGCTGCAGCTGTTGCGGCGGTGGCTGTGGCGGTGGCGGTGGCTGCGGCTCTGCTCGACATCCCCCGCTCCTCTGCAAAGGTTAAGCAAACAGCGGCTCCCGCAGAATCGATGCCGGCCGAGCCCTCGGCTGTTTGCTTTGGCAACGCGGCGCGGGGGCGGGTGGGCCACGCTGGGGACGCCGGCAGCGGGGACGGGGACAATCAATGCTCCAGGAGCGCGGGTTTGGCCGGGGCGAGGCTGTGCCCTCCACCTCCCGCTTGCTGTGGAACTCATGGAGGAGGATTTGGGGAAGGGCAAAGATGGCCGGGCCAGGGCAGGGGGCTCGTGGGGCCGGCACTGTGCCGTGACTCAGTTTCCCCTCCTGGCATCGTGGCGGACACTGCCCATAGGACCACGCTTGGCCAAGGGGACAGGGACACTGTGCCCCCCGCACCTGCCACTTGGCCCTGCAGCCGTGGCTCAGCCCAGGAGTGGCTCAGCTGGAATTAAGACAGAGCTGGACACAAGCAATGAGCCCAATGTCGGCCCACGATGAGGAGCCTGGGGAGGGAGTGGCCGTTTGCAGGCCGCCCCCATGAGTTTGGATGGTGTCTCCTAAATTCCAGCTGTGTCCTCAGGATGGGCTCTGGAAGGGGCCATGGCGGGGGGACATTCAGCTGTGGGCAGGGAGGGCCAGCTGTCTGGTGGCCTTGAAGGACAAGTGGATGGCTGGTTGGTGAGCTGGGTGCTTGGTGGCCACCCTGGCTTACTGGCAGTGAGCGGGCTGGTTGGACACCCAGCCGGTTGGTGGATGGGTAGATGGCTGGGGGGTGGGCTGGCTGGCCAGTTGGCCGGTTCATTGGCTAGATAGCTGATTAGCTGGCTGGCCAGTAGACCACCAATAGACCACCAGTCAGGTTGCCTGTCCAGCTGCCTGTTTGTCTGGCTAGCTGAGCAGTTGGCTGGTGGCCAGCCGGCTGACCCAGGGGCTGGCTAGCTGGCCAGGTCAGCCCTGGCTCCAGGGCCAGCAGCATCCTAGCGTGTCCCAGCCCAACCCCAGGCACTGTCCCTTGCCCAGCGGGGGGAGCCCGGCCACAGGCAGGGGGAGGACAAGGTGTGGGTGGCACATCCCCCGTCCCTGTCCCCGTCACGCTGTCTCTCATTACGGACACGGCGGGGCCCGTCACCCTCCCACCGCGCGGCAATTAAGGGCTGCCAACACCGGCAGTTAATTAGCGCCGGCGGTGAGTGCTGGGAGGTGACGGCCGCATGGCTGGCGGAGGGGACGGGCTCAGGGACGGGTCCCCCAGGGGGACATGGGGTGGCAGTAGCCGGATTTGGGCTGCTGGGAGCAGCTGTGCTGTCGCGGGGGTGCCCCACGGCCGGGGGGGCGGGGTGTGACACGGAGGGGGGGCGCAGTGACAAGTGGGTGCCAGCGATGGGGTGTGCAGGGGGTGGCACTGGGGAGTATCCTGCACGGTGACGGTATGTGGCACCCAGGCTATGCAGTGACGGTGACAGTGGGTGACACCCCGTGGGCCATGCAGTGACAGTGACACTGGGTGATACGCTGTGGGCCGGCAGTGACGGTGACAGTGGGTGACACCCCGTGGGCCACGCGGTGACACAGCATTGTGTGACAGCCCCAGCACCAGGCACTGATGGTGACTCTGTGTGACAATCCACGGGAGCTGCAGTGACACTGCTTGGCACCCGGCGGCCTCACAGTGACAGTGACACCCTGTGCACTGCGCGGTGACAGTGACACCATGTGACACTCCAGGGAGCAGCAGTGAAGCTGTGCAACACCCCAGGGCTGTGCAGCAGCTCCGTGTGACACGAGTGGGGCTGTGCAGCCATGGTGACACTATGTGACACCCCAGGCAGGTGTGCAGTGACACTGACACTGTGCCACACCCCGGGGGCCGTGCAGTGACAGTGACATCTGTGACAAAAGACGACATGCAGTGACACTGGTGACACCAGTGCCATGTAGTGACACCACACGCAGGGCCCCCAGCCTTTGCCCCTTTTGGTGGGTATTGGGGCGCCCGCCCAGTTCACACCCGGGGACATGCCCCATGAGGGGACATGCCCCATGAGGGGACATCACCCAGCCTCGTGGGGGGACATCTGACCCCACCCCCTGCCCCAGCAGGTGTCCCATGGTGGATGCGGCAGGAAGGGGGGCTGCAGGAATGGGGTACACCAGGGAAGGGGTGCTCTGAGGAAGGGTTACCCCAGGGAGGGGGTGCACTGTGAGGGGGCTGCTCTAGGGATGGAGCTCCAAGAAAGGGAGGTTTCAGGAATGGGGTGCCCTGGGAGAGGGATGCTCTGAGGAAGGGGTGCAGAGGAGAGGGGGTGCCCCAGGAAGGGACTGCAGTGGGGAAGGAAGTGCTCCAGGCAGGGCAGCTCTGGTTCATAAAGGGGTGCAGGAGCAGGGGTGCAGCAGGAGGAGTGTCAGTCTGTCACGAGCCCCCGCCAGCCGCAGCAGAATCGATCCGGCCGCCAATTTGCACAGGCAAATATTTGGCTTCGCGGCGCGGGCCCGGCTCTGCTCGAGCAGCCCCGGTGGGCGCGGGCCCGCGGTGACGGTGGCGGCTGCTCCGCGATCGATGGCGGGACGTGCAGCGAGCTGAGGCTGTGCCGGGGCTGGGGCCGTGGTGCAGCACCCACGATCCTCCATCAGCACCCACGGGCCTCCATCAGCACCCATGAGCCTCGGGAGCTCATGTGGAGCCCGCTCAGGGGGCAGAACTGTGCCACCAGCGCAGGGGCTCAGCCAGGGTGTCCGCCAGGCCCCCTCCATGGGCACTGACCGCCGATACCACCCAGTCCCGGGAGCTGAGCCGCCTGTCACCGGCAGGGGATGGCTACGGCTTGGCCACACGGCCACTGCCACGGCCAGAGGTGGCCATGGGCTTGTCCCCGAGGGGGTTTGGCTGGGGCGTGGGATGAGCAGGAGTGGGACTGGTGGTGCTGAGGCAATCCTGGGGCAGCTCTCACGGGTGGGCACAACACAGCTCCCATGGACACAACTCCATAGCCAAGCTCCAGAGCCCTTCCCCCGTGAGTGCCAGCGCCTGGCCCGCAGCCCACGCAGGGGCTCAGCCCCCAGCTCAGCCCAGGCCCCACACCGGCTCCCCCGGGCACGCCAGGGCCGTGGGCAGCGCTGCCCCTCACCGTGCCCAGCCCTCGCCTCACC
>VWZP01010387.1:28674-40197 GCA_013396995.1 Dicaeum eximium | reverse complement strand
GGGCGCACGTCAGCCGGGCGGGAGCGAAGAGCCAAATGCGATTACGCCCCGTCTCGCCCCCTCCTTCCACCCCGGGCCCCATTTATCGCGGAGGCGGAACTGGCGCTTATCTCGGCCGAGAAATCCCGCTCCGACCCTGATTTATGGCTGGCTGAGAGGGACTCCAGCGGCACTGCGCAATTACGGAGCATTTAGAGCACGGAGGGGTCAGCGCTCGAGTACGGCTCCCCCAGCACAGCTGAGCAGTCGGGGTAGCCAGGTGGGCGCTCCAGCTCAGGGATGCTCCCTGGGGCTGCACAGGGACCACCAAGGCTCTCCAGGGGGTGAGACATGGGACCGGCGGGTGCAGACTGGGGCTCAGGGGAGGACGGAGGTGAAGAGCGCCTGGCCCCAAAAAGGGGCACGTGCTGGCTGGGGACACCCTGGGGAGGTCCCTGTGCCTAAATGATGGCACAGGGGACAGGCAGGACACTGCCTCACAGGCCCAGGGCCAGGCAGGACGGTGGGAACAGCCTGGAGGATCCCAGGGATCACCATGTGCAGGGAGGTGGCCGGGGCTGGCAGCACCCACCCTTCTCAAAGTGTGGAGACAAGCAGTGGCACTGGGGACAGGGGTACCCCAGAGGGAACGTGCTGGCCACAGAGAACCACAGCAGGTCCAGGATCACATCTTGGCAAGCCAGACTCATCCCGAGGGGGGCCCAGAACCAACACTGAGCCACGCCTCCCCCAAGGAAGGTCGTGGCAGGGCTGATGCTCCAAGCAGCTCCTGGAGCAGCTCAGGGATGTTTACTGGGAAAAGCAGGAGCGGCCGGCAGCTCTTCCTGCGTGTGCTGAACTTTACAGAGCGCAGCCGTGCCCCGGCATAGGAACAACCTGGGAGCGGGCTGGGCAGAGCCGCGGGAGCAGCCACGGGATACAGAGCAGCTGCTGTTCAGTGCTTTATTAAAACAAAGTGAAGAGCCAACACCCGCCTCGCCCAGGCTCGGCTCTCCCACCGGCAAACTGCCGCCGAACGAAGCTCAAACAGCAGGAAATGAGTTTGAATGAGGTAGAGCCCACGTCTCAGCCTGCTCCAGGGTGAATCAGACCCTTGGATCCAAAGCCAAGGGTGACCCACGAGTGATGGCCACAGAAGCAGAGGGCAGGGGGGAGGAGCAGCCAGCTGAACACCCGATCCATGTGAACGAGGTGCTGTCCTCCCACTCGCTGATTTAACAGGTTTCCATTAAATCAACATGAAAGAGGGGAAATCCCAAATCTAAATTTGGATTAGGAGGGCTGAGCTACGAGGAATCACCCAGGGGACACTGGAGACAATAAAAGTGCCTGAGAAGGCACCCAGCCCTAGGGAGAAGATTGTCCTGGAAGACATTAAAGTGAGATTGTACCCGATTAACGTGAGATTGCCCCAGATTAAAGTGAGATCGTCCCAGATTAAAGTGCCTCAGCTCACTGAAGTCCCACAATAGAGACCCACATGGGGACAAGGCACGGCTGGTGGGTGAGAACCTGAACAGGGAGAATGTGCCTGAAAAAACCTCTGGCAGTGTTCACCTTGGGAAGTGTGCAAGGAGACGCCTCATGCCGCTGTCTGCATTCAGCTGGCAAAGCTCATTAATAGAGGTGGCCTTTCACTGCCCTTTTCAAACGGGGAAATTCAGGCCCCTTCCCTGACTAAGAGAAAAGGTGAATTAAGAGACAATATGCCGGATGAGGAGGAACAGCAGCCCCCCGAGCCCGGCGACAGCTGTGCCCACTGCCAGCCGCGCCCAGAGGAAATGCAGGGAATCCTCGAGGCGGGTGTGCAGCTGCAGGACCTGCCGGCGCGTGCTCTCCCAGTCCCCGGAGTTGTTGATGATGTGGGTCGCCCACTTGCACTTCTCGTCCAGGGGCAGCTGGGAGCGGATCCGAGCTTCGGCCTCGGCCGCACCCAGCCCGCTCCTCTTCATCAGCCGCGCCAGCTGTGTCGGGGGGTCACTGCCGGGCAGAGCACGGGGCTGAGCTGGGGGTGGGAGGGAACGGGGGATCTGCCTTGCTCGGGCACCAGGGGGAATCACTGGCATAACGTGGGAATGAGAGAGGTGCCCCCTTGTCGTTTCTGATACAGTCAGCCTGCACTTGGATCAGCAGAGCCACCACTGCCTGGGCCGTTCTCAGTATTCACACAGCCCGTAACAGTGCCCCAAATCCTGCCCTGACAGAGCATGGGCTGTGGAAGGCCCAAAGGCAGTGAATTCCCCTCTATGATGGTGCCAGGTTCCAGGGAAAGGTCAGGAAGGCCCTCATGCACTATACAGGGCGGTATCGCTTCTCTCAATGGGCTTTGCACCAAGGCTGAGGCTGAACCTTCACCAGAGTGGGGGCACATGATGGTCCCCTCTGAGAGAGGTGGCATTGTCCCTGTCCTCATGGTTCCCAGAGCACTTACCAGTAAACCAGCACTGTGTATTTCATAAACCTGGTCAGTCCACGGGTCTCAAAGAGCAGAGGGATGTCAAGGATCACGTAGCGGTAGCCTGTGGAAATTGCAACGTTCCCCAAAAAAGGGAACAGTGTTAACCCCTATTCCCAAATCCCTCATGCTGCACAGGCCAGGAAAAGCAAAGCAGGCACGAGTTCTACAGCTATATGATTACAGCCAAGCAGAGCAGAGCCTGCTGGCCCTCCTCCCTCTCACAGGGAGGAAATGGTTTTATTCCAAGTTTCCAGAGGGAAAAAAAACCAACCCTAACCTGGTTGCTCCAGACCAAAGGTGAAACTGCAGAAATATAATGAGGAGCTGAAACGAGGAGCTGAAATGAGAGCAGCAGTGCTTGGCTGGCAGGAGCGGCAGCCACGCGCTGTGCTGGCCTCTCCCGGGAAGCAGTGCCCACAGCAGGATCTGCTCTCCACTCCTTGTCTTGTCCAGGACTTCACCAGGCTGCAGCCATCTGAGCCAACATTTCCCAGCTCAGCTTTCCTCCCTTTATGAAAAGCTTTGGCTAAACAGCTCAGTTTTTCCAAGGGGAGCAAGGAAATCCCCGCAGACCTCCTGCAGCTGTGACACTGAAATGCAGGGGGAGCCTCCAGGCACAGCCCAAGGGCTGAACCCTCATCAAAACTGGCTGAGTTTGGTTTAAAACCTCCAACACCGCAGGGAGCAGAGCTTGTCACAGTCACTGTCCCCCTGGTTCTCCCCATGCCTCTGCCCTTGGCCAGTGTTTGGGGAGGTGGGAGATGCCCTGCTGAGACTGGGGAAGAGGGTGAGGGGGGGGAAGCTCTAAGTCAGGACTTCACTACCCTCTGTGTCCCCCAGTCATGGGGACATCTCAGGTTTTGTTGGTGTCCCCTCTTTATAACCCCCTTAAAACTGAGCTGCTCACAGCAAGTGAAGTCTTGACAAAGACATCATCATCCAAGAAGCCACCATTCCACCAGCATCTCCACCCTGAGAGGCTTCTCGCTGCCCTCTGATTTGATCGATCAGAGCTTTCCTTACATAGCGATCCTCAGAGACAGCATCCAGCTATCCCAAATCATTAAATCCTGACTAATGAGGACAAAGCAGCCTGCTGAAGCCACACAGCGCTCTCGCCGAGGGCCAGGACAGCATCCGCCTCCTCAGCCCGCAGCCCCAAGTTCAAGACTCCATTTCTGGCTCCTGGCATTCCTGCCTGTTGCTTCCTTTGTGCTTCCTCCTCCTCACCCTGCAGCAGAGCTCAGCCCTGTGGTGCCCTGACCTGTTCAGCTCTCACAGGGCTCACCTCTGATAAGCACCACGAATCCAGACTGACTCTATTAAGGCATCCGTCTGTCTACACGGAGACCTCCAGAACAGCTGGTGATCTTATCTGGCATTTCCCCAGCCCAGCCTGACAGCTGCATTTGTTCCATTTATCAGGGGGAACGTGGGACTTTGGAAGCCACAGCTGTCAGCCCATTGCTCACCTTATCGACACTCAAAGGGCTCCACAGCTTGCACTGAAGCTGGAGCAGGCTGGGGGCAGGGAGGGATGGATATTTGCCCGTTTCAGGAGCGTGGCATTATCTGGTGGGTAATCTCAGCAAGCTGCTCCCAGGCCCTACAGATACACTTTAAAACGCAGAGGAAAGCGGTGAAGGGCAGCAGTGAAAGGCAGGAGCGAATCAGGAATGAATCCTCCAAACACTGACACCAAAGGCCACCGGAGGCAGAGCACAAAGGCTGTCACTCAACATCCCTTCCCTTTCTCTGTCATCCCTGTCCCTCTCCCCACATTCAAACCAAAGGCAGAGGGAGCAGGGATGGCTCCTGCCCAAGCAGGAGTCCTGGCAGGCCAGACATGGCCTCTTACCAAGTACAAAGTACTTCAGGACCTGCTTCAGCATCTCCTTCAGGATCTCAGGGTGGGTGATGGAGTTCAGCAGCCGCCGTTTCTCTGGCTGGGAGAAGATAATGTTTCCGAGAGCCTCACGATTTATCTCACCGTTCTCCAGGAGGATCTCGGTGCCAAAGTGCTGCAGGATCTGCTGATGGGCCTTGGAGTGGGGCTGCACCACTGAGAACATCAAACAGCCGGGGGTGAGAGCCAGTTTTACAGCACAGTCGGTGTTTGCATCAGCAATCACCCTCACATGGGGTTTGCTCATTAATTAACAGAGCTGATGTTCCCCATGGCAGCACATCTGCCTCCAGCACATCTGTCCTGGCACCACATCTGCACAGCCCAGCAGCTCCTGCCAGAACAGCCCTGACAGCCCAAGGTCCCTTTGAGGGCTGACACCTGGAAGATCGAAGTCCTGCAGACATTAATTCAGCACCACAACCCTCCTGGCACGTGCTGCTGCTCAGGGTGAGCCATCAGCAGGGCGGGCAGGAGGACACGGCGATGGCCACACGCCAAGGCTGGGGCAGGAGCTGGGCTGAGCCGATTCCCACCAGGGATCGAGCAGGGAGAGCCTAAAGGAACCAGGACCAGCTGAAAACTTCAGCACTGTGTGGATACTCACTGCTGCAACTTGGCTCTGGATGCTGCTGAGGTGGTTTTTTTTACTGTCTTTCACATCAGTCACTAAATTCTTCAGGAAAATGAACAGAAAAACCTTCTAAAAGCTCAATCCCCAATCAGCCCTTGCAGGGGCTCTGATGTTACAGGAGCATATAACTTTAAAGCCACCAAAAAAAAAAATCACCAACAAAAGGGATGAAGCAATAAAACCATAATTAAGCTCCAGCTGAGGGTAACCACAGCGAAGGACAGACCGCAGATAATCATCTCTCCCAAATCCAGGAACATTGCCACAGGTTGTAACCTCAGGCCAACCTCATAAAAGTCTTTAAGACCAATTTTTTTCTCCCATGGAATATCACATGGAGGCAGTTTCAGGATGGGTGAAATCCATATAGTAAACAAACACATATAAAAAAGGAATTGGTGCAAAATAAAGTGATTGGCAGAAAACTTTCACAGAGTATCTGTAGTGTTTTCCTACCATCTCTGAGGGCTTTTAGCACCTCCAGCAAATTTCCTGCACCTCCAGGGGAATTACAGTGCAATAAAATGTTAAAGCATCACAGCTTTGAGTGGCTACACAGTAAGGTCTTCACCAAACAGAAAAGCTCAGGCACTTTTACATGACACCATTGCACCATGGCTAGGCAGCAGACCCCAAACCTGCTGCATGCAGGATGCACAGCCCTCAGAAACCCAGACTGGTCTGGGGGGAAAGCTCACCCAGTGCCACCCCCTGCCATGGTAGGGACACCTTCCACTATCCCAGGTTGCTCCAAGCCCTGTTCAGCCTGGCCTTGGACACTGCCAGGGCTGGGGCAGCCACAGCTGCTCTGGGCAACCTCTGCTCTCCTCGTTAATCTGGTGGAGTGACAGGATTACATCTCACAGGTAATCAGGGAAAACAAGGTCTGCTCTGGTCCTCCTGAGTCAACAGATCTGGCATTCTGGGTTTTTTCTCAGCCCAAGCAGCACATTTTGAGAGCAGCAAGAGACAGGAGTGCAGTGCAGGAGCACAGACCAAACTCCGCCTGACATGGGATCTCTGGAGCTTCTTTTTTTTAAGCACATTAATTTTGCGGTCTGATCTCTCAGTATCACCAGAAAAGCAACATCCAGCACAGAGGGACATTCTCTTTCAGCCACCAACATAACTGAGTGACAGGATGGGTGTCCTGAGGCTCAGGGGGTGGATCATACAGCCAAGGGATGCCACTTTACATGGAACCACATTTATTTTTGCCCAGAGGTGACTTTCAAAGCTGGGAAGCATCACACGCCAGGGGATGGAAACTCAGACTACAGTCTCCCCACAGTGTTTATTAGGCCATGATCTTCTTTTTTCCTTTATTAAAAATATATCCCAGTTCCAATCCCCCCCCGGGGCAGGTGCTCGGCAGCCCCGCGGATCGGGAAGCGGGAGGGAAACCCTTCTCCCGTGTACCCAGAGCACCCTCTGCCGTCTGCGCTTCCCGGCAGCGATCCCGGTTGTCAGGGGAACCTCAGGGAGCAGGAGCAGCTCTGGAGAACTCACCCTGCCTGGCAATAACATCGGCATCGATCACGGCACAGCCCAGCTCCCGCAGCACGGCCACCACCGAGCTCTTCCCCGATGCGATCCCACCCGAGAGCCCCACCAGGAACATCGTGCTCTGGAAGGGAAAGAGAAGAGCTGGAAAACATGCCAGGACAGGCCATTTTGTTCATGCTGAGCACATAAAATATTTAGTTCCAAACAGGCAACTTCATTCAAAGCTCATTTTCCTACTTTCTCAGGCTGTCACTGAGACATCAGCAGGATTTTGGCAGCCTCTGAGCTGGGTATCCCTGTTCCACAGGCTGGAGGACAGTGTTGGATTAAACAATGCTTCTCTGGACATCCCCTAAGTCTGGATGTGCAACTTGAGCCAGCCCTAAGTTCCTCCAGCTGCTTTATCTGCAGCTCCAGCAACTGGTTCCCCTTTAGCATCTGCACTCATCAAACCAGTCCCATCTACAGCACCCTGAGTCATGGAATCGTGGAATTGTTCTGATTGGAAGAGATCTTAAAGCCCATCCAACTCCACCTCCTGGCATGGCCAGGGACACCTTCCCAGGTTGCTCCAAGCCCTGTCCAACCTGGCCTCTGACACTTTCAGGGATGGGGCAGCCACAGCTTCTCTGGGCAATGTGTGCCAGGGCCTCTCCACCCTCACAGGGAGGAATTCCTTCCCCATATTCCATCTGGCAGTGGGAAGCCATTTCCCCTTGTCCTGTCACTCCAGGCCCTTGTCCAAAGTCTCTCTTGGAGCCCCTTTAAGCACTGGAAGGGGCTCTGAGGTCTGCTTGGATCCTCTTCTTCTCCAGGTGAGCACCCCCAGCTCTCCCAGCCTGGATCCAGAGCAGAGGGCCTCCAGCCCTTGATGAATCTCTGTGGCCTTCCCTGGACCTGCTCAAAGAAATCAGGAAATTTCTGGCACATTTGTTGAGGGTGACCCAGGAGCAGTGAAAAAGGGCAGAACTCAGACAATATCTCAGCCAGGACTGGGACACACAAGGCCTGAGAGGAAGAGCCCTGCTCAATCCCTGCAGCTGGGTATTGGAGCTCAGCCTCTCTGACACCACTGGGACCCAGAGCCCACAGGGCACTTGGTGAATCCCACACCACTGGCAGCCCTAAGGACAGAGAGCTCACAGCTCTGAGCAGCAAACTGGTGTCTGTGAGCTGCCAAACACGGCCCTGAGCACAGATCTGTGCTTGCCCTTGGCCTCGAGGCCAGGAGGGGTTGGTAACACTGCTCCTGCACAGACATCTCCCTGCTCAATCCACACCCTGCAATCCTCTAAATCCTGCCTGTGTGCTCTGAAAACCAAAAGATTCAGTCACACAGAGGCAGCTCTGGAGAGCTGACAGGACTATGACTATCTGCAGCCCAAAACCCACCAGCCTCAGCAGGCTGGGTACAGACTCCAGAGTCTCTCCTGCAGCCCCAGCCCAGAGTGTCCAGGCCTTTGTGCAGCCGAGTCATGCAAACCCCCAAGGACAGCAGCTCTGACTTTGCTGTCACCTCATCCAGGGTGACACCAAGGATGAGGGGCTGAACCTCCCACAGCCCAGCCTGTGATTGCTACACCTGAGAAGGAATTGGCTCCACCACCTTTGGCCAGGAGCCCCAGGCTGCTGGTAGTCACCCTTTGGCTTTCACTTGCCCAGATCCTGCCCCCTCCTGGTAGCCCAACCCCAACAATCTCAGTCACCATCACTCTGCCTAACCTGGCTCTGGTCTCCAGACATCAGCAGCCCCCCAAAACCCCTGCCCATAAAGGAAGCAGGTACCTACTGCCCACACTGTCCCCCGTGAGTGGCACCCAAGGACAGCAGGTGGGGACACGGGGCTGCAGCAGGACTGAGGATGGCTGGAAACAGCACTGCGACCCTTGGGCTGGAAAACAACAAAAAGAGACACTTCAGTCATAATTCAGTCCTACAAACAGGACCCAAACCCACAGTCTGGGGGAAGGAGGGGTGGGCAGGTCCTGTGGCAGCTGGAGCAGCTCAGCAGAGCGAGGGGCAGAGTGGGGCAGAAGCAGCAGCCCCTGCCAGCCACTGAGGGGGATCCAACAGGAATCAGAGAGGGCCAAAACTTTAATAGCAACAGCAGTGACTGGGGAGGCTGCTGTACATCCAGAGCAGGCCCTGGCCCCACAGGGAGCCCCTCTGGTGTTACAGGGGTTTGGAGTGACAGAGGGGCTGCTCATTTATCCCAGCAGGTTAAAATCCTGCCCTCCCAGCAGCACTTTAAACTCTCACTGCTGCAGCCTGGGAGGGGCAGCACTGCACCTGGAGGATCTGCATCACAGCAGGGGAGGCTCCGTGTGCCTGTTTTGTAAAATACACTGAAAACTCTCCTGCCCTTGTAAACACAGGGCTTTAACTGCAGGAACCGCAGCGTTCTGGGTCCAGCCTCAGCTGGGACTTGCTCCCCAAACCCTGCTATTTCTGCCCCTCCTTTCATGCCTCCACCACGGGAATTACTGCAGGGGGAAAGCAGCCCTTGAAGGGTTGTCCAGGAAACCAGGGCTAGCCAAGGATCTGCACACTTGTGCTGTCCAAGGGCCTGCACAGATCCCAGACATCAATATTTAACAAGCTCGGGTGTGAACTGCACACGAGGGGAGAGGCCAGTCCGCTCCTGCAGATGTTACCAGCAGAAGCCAGAACCAGTTTTCTCCCAAATACACCATTTTTGGGGGATATATTATGCTCCAACAAAGCAGACATGGGGAAAAAACAGAACACGAGCCACAGAGGCTGGTCAGGCTGGAAAACCTGGTGAGCTGTTCCTGCAGCGAGGAACGGGGAGATGCACCCAGGGCACTGAGGAAATGTTTTTCAAAGAATTAAGTGCCCACAAATTCCCGTGTCCCAACTCCTGTGGGTTTTGAGCCCAGCACAAGCTGCCAGCCTAAATCCATCCACGGGGCAAGCACAGGGACTGGGAATGACGCCGGACCGTGCCCGCCAGCACCATCCTACACCCGGCCCTCCGCTTGAGCCCATCCTTGTCTCTGGCTGCGGCTGAGAGAGCTGCTGCTTGGCTCGAGGAGGCTGCAGCTAAAGGGAGGAGTCACCAATTCGTCGTTAATTGGCGGGGAAAGAGCCGCCGCCACAAACCCCAGGGCCCACCGAGGGTGCCGGGGCCGCCATGGCCCCCGCCCTCAGCACTCACCCTCTGCCCGGCTTCACCCGCGCCGCAGTGTCCCGCGCGCCGATTGGCTGTCGGGAAGTGCGGGCGTCTCTCCCAGCCAATCGGCACCGCCCTCGTTAAACTCGACCCACCCCCAAGCAGGAAGCGGGCGGAAACGCGAGCACGGCGGCCTGAGCGGGGAACAGGCGAGCGGGGGGACGGGCCGCGGCTCTCCGTCCGCCGGGGCGTCCACGCGGCTGCCCGGTGTGAGGGAGTCCTCTCGCCACCGGCGCCGCGCCCCTGGACACCCCCAGAGACCGACGGGAATTGTAGTCCCGGCCCCGGCTCAGCCCGGCCCCCGCAAACCCACGCAGACTACAACTCCCGGCATGCCTCGCGGCCCGCCGCCCAATCGCGGCGCACTTTGTTGCGGGGGTGCGGCACGCGCGGAGGCCCCGTTCAAGATGGCGGACGACAGTGAGACAGCAGTGAGGCGGCCACCGGCGAGGCCTCCGCGGCCGGCGGCGGAGGAGAACGACCACGAGCATTGCAGCGACTGCGAGAACGAGGCGGAGCATGGCTCCAACCGGGGGTGAGCGGCGGCCGGGACCGCGTGCCACGGCGGTGGCCGGGCCCATTGAGGCGAGGAACGGCCGGGAAGTGAGAGGCGCCCCGCCCCTCGGCTGCGCTGATTGGTCGCTGGGCAGCATCTCGGGCAGCGATTGGTCGGGGCGCCGGTCAGTCTGGTGGGGGGGCGGTGCCGCTGGCGCCCATTCACGCCCGCTGCGGGAGCGTGTCCGAAGCTCAGCAGGGTCGGGCGCGGCCGCGGCGTGGATGGGTGACGGCTGCGGTGCCTGCGGGGCGGCCGGGGCGGGGCCGCGAGTGCCTTTTTCGGACAGAAATAAGCTCAGTTAGCAGCTCTGCCTGGCCTTGCGTTGGGGTGTGTCTCCCCACATTCCCTCTGCCCTCCCGCACAAGCCTCAGCCCATTGGTGGCATCTCCATCCCCGCGGTGACACCCAAGGAGGTGGCACGCGTGATCCTGCTTTCCGGAGCATGTGGCACCCCCGTGCCCTGCAATAATCCCGGGCTCCTGCACACTCATCCCGTCGTTATCCTAAACACAGCCCAGGGTTTTGCAAAGCTCTGCCTACATTGTCTCGTGGTTGGAGGAGCGCAGCCTCCAGGGGTATGGAATGGTGGAAGAACAACAACAAGGCAGGCAGCGAGGCAGGTCCTTATCTCAGCAGGGAAGAGCTGGAATGCTTCACGTAGCACCCTCATTACTCACTGCCTTAATTAATACGGTGCAGAGCTGCCTCGCCATGCCTGGGATTTGTGGGAGAGGCTTCGTCCTCGTTCCTGCTGGGAATGGGAACATCAACGTGTGGCTTTCCAGAGGTTCCGCCGGTTTTGCACTTTGTTCTTTTTGATCCTGAGCCTCCCTGGGCTCCTCCTGCTCTCCTGGTGCTGCTCCCCCAGCCCTGCAGAGCAGAGACCATGGGCTTGGAGAGCCCTTCTCCCTCCATCAGCTGCTTTCCATAGGCAATCCCTCCTGCCCAGAACCCGAGCGAATAAAAGGTCACACAAGAAATATCACAGAGGCTTTTTTTATGACAGCACAGCTGCCCATTTATATTTCATTTGCCTCCCGGGTGTGGCACCGTGTCTCAGTTTAATCGGTTTAGCTGTGCTTGGGGAGATTTTTATTTTCTTTCCCTCTGACATGATTAGGTTTGTGGAAGCCAGAGCCGAGCAGAGGAGACGCGGTGCTCAATCACTGCTGCTCCCCAGCCCGGCGCTTCCCCCTGCCCTCTGCCAGGAAAAGGTGTGTTCTGGAGCCCTTCTCAGTTCCACCTGCCCTCTGCCAGGACCAGGGGATGT
>VWZP01010387.1:2736-27904 GCA_013396995.1 Dicaeum eximium | reverse complement strand
CTGGGTTCCACCTGCCCCTTTCCAGGAAAAGCTGTGTTCTGGAGCCCTCCTGGGTTCCACCTGCCCCTTTCCAGGAAAAGGTGTGTTCTGGAGCCCTCCTGGGTTCCACCTGCCCCTTTCCAGGAAAAGGTGTGTTCTGGAGCCCTCCTGGGTTCCACCTGCCCTCTGCCAGGAGCAGCTGTTTTCTGGAGCCCTCCTTGGCTCCTGGCGTGGACATCGCTCTGGCCACCTCGAGGAGCTGCAATACCACAAGCAGGCTGGGGAATATCCAGTAGGAAATAGCTTGGATAGCTTGGGAAATAACACCAAAAGCGTGGCTGGTGGGCACAGCCATGAGGAGCATGAGGTAGGGAGGCTTTGGAGGTCTCTGGCAAATCCCCAAAAACCACCAGGGACCCACCAGGGAGAGACCAAGTGGTGGGAAGGAGGATGGTTTTCTTACTGGATGCCAGTCATTAATTCTGTTGATTGCATACCATCCATCCCATTGCACCAGAGTGTGGGAGTGTTTCTGGTCACCCCAGTGACACTGAACCCAAAACCAGGGCAAGGGAAGGGCTTTGAGCTGCCAGGGTTTGTAGAGCCACACTCAGAGCCCTGCCTGTGCCAGTTTGTGCTGGGAGTCACTGGATCCACAGTGACTGGATAAGTCACTGAGGTTTAAAACATAAAAGTATTCCTTAGTGAAAGCAATACTTCCTTTCCTTTTAAGGACAGGAAAGAGGAATTGAGTTTCCTCAGCCTCAGTTCCCTTCCAACACTGGGAAGTGGCTGCACTGCTCTCTGCTGTGGCTATCCAAGCTGATTTTCCAAAGAAAGTAAACCCACTTTGTTATTTTTCATAGTTCCTTTTGTGTGGAGAGAGCTTCTGCTGTGTCCCTGTTGGCTGTAGAGGATTTATTCCCTGGTTCTGGAAAGTCAGGAACATTGCATGGGCTCAGCCTGGTGGGATTTGTCACCTCACAGGCAGCGAGAGCGGTGGTGACAGCAGGGATTGGAGTGTCCCAGTCCCTGGAACAGTTCTGTTTGTTGTTAAAAACACCTGGGGCAGCTGTGCCGGGCAGGAGGAGTTTGGGAGCGCCCTGTGGCACAGCTGGGTTGTTGCTGGATGGGGTGTGAGGGGGCAGAGGGGCTTTTCCAGAGGGGCAGCTGTGGGTTTGGCACTCCCTGCCTGCATTTAGCCACCAGAAGGGCTACCTGGGACAAGCACTGAGCTGCAGCACGTGGGATTCAGCTGAAGGTGTGGGGAGCACGCTGGGCTCTGGCAGCTGAGCTCTGCCATCTGCAGATTGTCCCTTCCTCCCTGCCACAGCCCCTAACGAGATTACAGAGATTACAGCCTAAGCACCTGCCTGATTAGCCCCTGGGATGGCAGAAGGATTTTCCAGCACCTAAATACAGATCTCCTTCTCATCTGACACTTTCAGCCTCCCACCAGGCTGAGGGAGTTGTCCCCCTTGTGCTTTGGGAATACAGTGGGAACACCCATGGATCCAGGGATAGATAAATGGGTGCTGAGCACCAGTTTGTTACTGGATGAGTCTGGTGTTTTCCAGCCTCCAAAGGGGCTGAGCTGGTGGAGCAGAGTCAGTCTGAGCAGGTCTCACCCTGAACAAGCCTGGCCACTGTCTTTAAGTGCTTCCAAAAATCTATTTCAAGATCACTCAGGTTATGAGGGTTCTTTTCTGGGCAGTGGTTGGTGCTGGAGCCTTTGCCTTCAACTCAAGGAGCCGCCTGGTAATGGGAAAGGAGGGATTGGAGTGCTAAGCAGTGGCCATGATGATGGGGATGCCTTTCCCAGGAGAAGGGAAAAGTGTTTTCCTTAGCCAGAAAAGAGACCACGGTGATCCCACAGGGAACTGGGAGATGTTTTGCACAGTGCAGCCAAGGTGCCTTTGTCCAGCTACTTCATCTCTCAACACACCTCAGAATGCAAAGGGATATGGGAGGAAAAAGGCCTTAAGTGCAGCTGGGAAGGCTCTGGGCTGTTGGATGTGAGCTGGGCTGGCAGCTCACCCTTCCAGGGCATGAAACTGCTCCACCCCTCCTGGCTTCGTGGGTCAAGCCAGCTGCAGTAGCTGAGATTTTGGATGGTGGTGGCTTGTCCCAGGACACTGGTGGGGCATTGTCATTAATTTGGGGAGTATCCAGGGTGTGCAGCTACCCTGGAGAAAGAAAATATTTGCTTTCCTAAATAAGTTTAAAATAGAAAATAATTGTTGCTTCTCTGGGTATAGTGAGTGGGACCTTTGGGTTTTCCAGCATTTTCCTACATGCTGGTGACTCCTCTGCCAGGTTGGTTTTCATGTCCTGGCTGGAGCAGGGCCCTTCCCCAGGCCATGGCACCTGGAATACAAAACCTCATCCCACCTTCTGCCACCCTGATTTCTTCCAGGTCACGACAGCTTTGCTCATAAATCAGGGAGGAATTTTCTTTCACCTGCGAGCCCAGCATGGTTGGGCTGAGCTCATTAGCACCAAGCTGGGAGTTGGCAGCTCTGATTTATGAAGCAAAGCAATGCTGACAGAGTATGAGGGGAGCATTTTGTCTGTCACAACTGACACCTGCAGCATCCCAATGTGCAGGTGAGCTGGGAACACGTCTGTCCCCTTTGGAAGGGGCAACTTCCAGTGTCAGCCCTTGGGGTGTGCTCAAGATTTCTCCTGGTGCTGTCAGTTTGTGGTGTTAAAATTGATAGGAAGTGGTTTGGATGTGTTTATTGCAGCTCCAAGGTGGCTTTGCTCATCCCAGGACTTCAGTGTGGCCAGGATCTGCCCGTGCTGCTCCCCAGAGAGTTAAAAAAGCCATCACACATTTGTCACTAAAATCAATAGTGGTGTCAGCAATGCTGTGCTGGGATTGCTGCTGCTGTCATGTCCAAGCAGCATCTCCTGGGTGGAGGCAAAGCCCTTTCCTGGCAGTGGGAGGGAAGGTGAGATTCCCCCCAGGGATGGTTCAGCAGCGCCTCGGGATGCTGCTCCTTGGAGCTGTGGCTTTGCTCCTCTCCCTTCATGTTCTTCTGGAGAAGATGGGGGCTTCTTTTCACCCCCATTTGTGGAGCAGCTAGCCCTGAACCACTGCTTGTTCCCACGCCAGGAATGTTTCCCATCTCCTGGTGTTCCCCACAGGCTCTGCTGATAGATGGGAATCCTTTTCCCCAGCATGTGCTGTCTGCAGTCCCTGCTGCTGGTCAGGTTTTATCCAGAAGAGCTTCCCCAGCCCAGCAGCTCTGTGTCCTGCAAACCATCCTTCTCTGCTCCCCAGGGCAATGCCCATCATGTTGGCTTTCTATTCCACATCCACAGGCATCTCCCAGCTTCATCCCTCCAAAAACATTTCTCCATCCACTTTTCCATAGTTTCATAACCTTCTTGCTGCTCAGCCCAGGAATTGCATAGAGTGGTTGGGTTGGAAAGGACCTTGAAGATCATCCAGTTCCACCCCCCTGCCTTGTGCAGGGACACCTTCCACTTGCATTTCTTCCAGCTCTGTTCTCCTCCCAGCTCCTCCTTGTTCTGGCCTTGCTGAAATAAATAGTTGGATGCTGCTCCAACATATTTTCCAGCACGTTTCTTCTTTTTTTCCTGCTCTACCCTCTTCACCACTATCTTGTGTTTGGTAAAGACATTTACCAAAAAACTGCTCCAGAAGAGAACAGTGCTTTTGTGGGGGGATTCCAGGCTGGTGCCTGTGGGCAGGTCAGATCTGTGGGGTTGTCCCTGCTGTGAGAGTTGTTTTGGGGTGCAAGGAAGGGGACACCTCTGTTGGAGAGTACAAATGCACTGGCTGTATCCTGACCCTGCTGGGCAGCACTGAGGGTCAGGACAGAGCTGAGCCATGTGCTGTCCCCAGCTTGCTTTGCAGGAAACCCTCATGTGCTGGCAGAGCTCTCCTGGCCCTGTGTCCCTCCCTTTCCCCGCTCAGACCTGCTCCAGCCTCTCCAGGACTGAATTTCCCCCCGAACCCCGACTGTCTCGGAGGCTGTACCAGCTCCCAGCCCCCCCATGACTGTCCTGTGTTGGGTCATCCCATGCAGGATCACGAGATCATCATCATGAGTTCCAGGCACCTCTCCTTGTTTTGGCATCAGGATGCTGCTGAACAAAGGCCAGGCTCAGTGAGGGCTTTCACACCAGCAGCTGTTTGGGGATGCTCATGGTCTGGATGTCCAGGGCTGCCCTGCATCTGTGGAAAGAGGAGCTGTGCCCTGATGTAGGCACTTCCCACTCTGCACTCCCAGAGATTTGCTCCTCACTCTCAATTTTCCAGCTCCAGCATAACAATATAATAATTCTCCAATAGACAGCCTCGTCTCCCTAGAGCATCACCTCTGCAGGTGAGGTGACACTTGGCACAGTGTTCTTGGCCAGTGACCTCTCTGTGGTGTCTGAACCTGCAGTGGGGCCTTATCCCTGTGGCTGGACCAGTGTTTTCTGCTTCCACATCTATCCTTGGGCTTGGAGAAGAGGAAAAAGCCAAAGCCAAGCATCACACCGCTCCACAGGGTGGATTTGGGCACGGGTGGCAGAGCAGGTGATGTGACAGTAGGGATGTGGTCACCTGCAGCACAGGGCACAGTCCCCACTGCCCAGCAGACCTGTGGGGTGGGAGGTGTTAATGCTGGTCCCTTTTTGGGAGCTCCCAGGGAGTTCTGTGCCATGGGGTGGGTGCTTGGCTGCACCCTCTGTGCACGGAGTATTCCCCTTCCTGGAGACTTGGACTCAGCAGGGAGCCTGCATTTTCTTTAGAGTGCCTCAGAAATCAAACAAATGTTCTCCCAAAAGAAAACCCCAAGGCTCCAATGATGTTTCTTTTGTTCCCCAGGGGCCTGAGTCCAGCAAATGACAGCGGAGCCAAAAAGAAGAAAAAGAAACCCAAACGGAAGAAAGAGAAAGGAGGAGATCAGCATGACCAGGCTCAGGACCAGCCAGTGAAGGTGACCAACCCCTTCCTGGAATCCTGGCCCCCCCACAACAGCCAGCCCCATCCCAAACCTCTCCAGTGTTATTTAGGCCACGGAAAGAGTTCCCAGCCCTGGTTTTAGGAACTTAGTTGCTCAAAAAACTTCACATTTAGAGTGATTTCCCAGCCTGGCTCCATGTGTGGGAATTCCTGTTGGTGCAGAAGGTGTTTGCAGAGCACTACAGGGATGATGCAGTCCTTGGCTGGATATCCCAGCCAGTTCCAGGGTCAGACCAGCACCTTCAAGCTGCTCTTGCCAGACATAGCTGCCTGTCACAGCTGCCACCTGCCAGCTCCAAGTCCTGCCTGCAGCAGCACAGGGGTGACATCTGGTGGTGTCAGTTTTTTGCTTGATGATCACAAGAACAGCAGCTGGGGAGAGCAGGGTCTCTCTTATCCCTCTGGGCTTTGCCTGATCCTCTCCAGCAGCCAGTGATTTGGGAAGCAGCATGGGACACAGGGTTTGACTCTCCTGGCCCTCTTGCCCCCTCTGGTCCTGTGGCAGAGGACACACATCAGCAGAGGGTGTTTCTGTCTGATGCCCAGTTCCTGTCCAAATATTTTGGATATTTTGTCCATCTGACACTGCAGAGCTTTAAACTGGGGCTTTGCATTTTTCAGACTGAATTCCTCAAGGATCAGAGAGGAGCTGGGGCTGGGAATTCAGTGTAGAGCCATTCACCCTGAGGAAGAGGAGGATGAAAGTGTCTTTCATCTTGACTCAACCTCTCTGCTTTGTCCCAGTCCCTGGTGTCCAGGGACTCCTCTGGAAGCTGCAGTTTGTGGATACAGATCCAGCTTAGAGCAGGGAGGCTGAACAGTGAGAGAGAAAAGCCACCAAAAGAATCTTGAGTGCTGGGTGTGGGTTGATCCATCTGTCTCTGCAGGATGTCAGGTGGGGAGGTTTGCTCCTGGGTCTCACAGCACCCACTTAACTGAAGCTTAAAGCGTTTTCAGAAAATTCTTCCATCCCCTTTGTCCTAGGAGTGCCTAGAAACCAGATCTAGGTGAGTGGCAGGTGGCTGGTGAAAGGGTTCATCCAGCTTGTCAAGGACTGAGGTGGGAAGGGAGGTTCCTGCCTGCTCTCCCTTTCCTGGCAGCACCCCATGACAGGATCAGCTCTAGATTCCCCTAATGAGGAGCCCACATACAGACCTGGTGGCTCAGCTTACTCATTTTGTCTTTCCACCCTCCTTCTCTGCTCTCAGGTGAACTCTTTACCTGCTGAGAGGATCCAGGAGATTCAAAAAGCCATCGAGCTCTTCTCTGTAGGTCAGGGCCCTGCCAAAACCATGGAGGAAGCCAGCAAGAGGAGCTACCAGTTCTGGGACACACAGCCAGTGCCCAAGTTAGGTAGGTGTAGCCCCTCGACGTCCTGGGGGCCCTGGAGGAGGCCTTGTGGTCCCCAGGCTGCTCGAGGAAGCCCTCAGAGAAGCCTGGAGATGCTGATCTGTGGCCACCAAGTGAGTCCCTGCCTGGCCTGGGCTTCAGAGGCACCAAAACCACTTCTGCACCATTCAGCAATGTGGGCTAGGTGGATGGGGAGGGTCTGAAGAACTGTGCAAGCACTTCAGGGGGTACAGAGGGACAAGGAACCACTTCAGACATCTGACCTGATGCCTCCTGCATTTGTGCATCCCTTAATCCCAGTCCTTATCCCTGGAGTTGGGTCTCCCCAGCCCTCTGTACCCAAGTTGCATGTGTGGTGTTGCCACATCCTGAGCTGGACTCAGCTCTCCCCTTCCTGGAGGCTGAAGCTTCCCAGACAGAGATCTTTGGTGGGGAAGGTAACTCGGGGTGAGGTGGGGCTGGATGGTGCTGGGAGCAGCTCTGGGAAGCAGATCCAGTGCTGAGCTGTCACATCCTTGGTCTCCTGGGCTCACTTCCCTCTCTGGGACAGGCAGGAGCTGCAGCTGGGCCACGAGAGGGGAAGCACAAACATCAAAGCATCTCCAGCCCAAGCTGCCATGAGCATCTAAGGATGGGGAGCCCCATCTCTTGGTCCCCTCTTCCCCCTGTGAACATCCCAATGGTGCTTCCCAGCTCTGGTCCTTGCTCCAGCCCTTCCTCCTGCTCCTGACAGCCTGTGGCAGTGATCTGCCACTGAGGCCATGGCAGGATGTGCCAGGAGAGCTGCCTGTCTGGACGGCATCATTCCCAGGCTGACTGGGGTGCCTGGGATAACTTTAGTTTAGTCTCTCCTCATCTGCATCCCCCAGAGCTCAGGGAAACTAGAGAGTGAGTCCAAGCCCACAGTTTCTAGATTTATAGAAAATTTGTCATGGTTTCAGATTTGCTGCTCTTCAGTATTTCCCTTCATGGGTTTGTGTCCCTTTTGCTGCAGATGCAGTGTTTGATTCCCATTCCATGTTGTCCACACCACTATGGGGCCTTTTTGGGTCTCAAAAACTTTCCTGGGAGAAACAATCCCGGCTTTAAGTTGGGAAAATCACAGTGAGATGCCATGTGGTCATGTCAGACAGCAGAGTCTTGCATTTGGCCTTTTTCCCAAGGATACTGGGCATGGGAAGCATCATTTCTGCTTGGGAAAACCCTGGGGAAAGGGTGGAAGGTGTCTCCTGGGGAGTGGGAGGCACAAAGCAGCTCATTCCTCCCAACACCACGGTGGTGGCTGTGCCCTGGCTGTGCCTGGCTGCCAGCCCTCACGGTTGTCCCAGCACTTCTCATGGTCCTGGCGTGCTCTGGCACACAGCATTACAGACATGGGGCTATTTAGGGCTGGATAACACAAGTGCTGTGGGATTTTTGGGGCCAGATCTCAAAACAGTTCAGCACCTGCTCAAAACAGAGAGGGCAGCCAGGGGTGAGTGTTTCTGGAAGCCGCCTGGGGTGGGTGTGATGGGGGAAGTTCTTGCTCTGGGCTTTCATCACCTCCCCATTGCCTGGAAACCTTTTCAATGCCTTTTTAAGGGAATTCTTAATTAGCACAACTCGCTTTTCTTGGCAGCACTGAAGTGATGCTGCTGGACCAACATCCCCAAGAAAGCCAGAGCTCAAGCTGACATCTCCTGGCTGAATCAGGGCCTTTAGGAGTCAGTGGTTTTACAACAAAAGTTGTGTTGTTCACTGCAGCTCCTCTTTAGGCTCAGTGGGCAGGAAGCCCTGACCCTTGCCAAGTGACAGTGGCCAGAGCTGGCAGGAGATCACTGTCCCATGGAGGGGCTCACGGGGCAGTGCTGGCAGGCTGGGATTGTGGGGATGGGGAAGGATCAGGCATCACGTGTGGAGCTGGAGGATGTAGCTGGGGCTGTGTTTGGTCACTCACTGGGCTCCAGCCTCGCCCTGGAAGTTTTGGTTCCCTGCCCATTGTCATATCCCAAACTGTGGGTGAAGTGACAATCCCTGTCTGCCACTGCAGGGTGGGGGACAGGAGCACATTGGACACCAGACTGAGGTGTTGTGCAGGCTTGGCCTCACACAGTAGAGAATCTCTTCATGGCTCCCTGCTGTGTCTTCCAGGAGAGGTGGTGAACACCCACGGCCCGGTGGAGCCGGACAAGGACAATATCCGCCAGGAGCCGTACACCCTGCCCCAGGGCTTCACCTGGGATGCCCTGGACCTGGGGGACAGAGGTGTGGTGAGTACAGGCAGCTCAGCACGCGCGTGTTGGAGTGTCTTGGTTGGCACCTCAGTGCTTGGGCTGTTGGAGATGGTTTTGGGGATGGAAACTTGTCCTTCACCACAGCAGGTGACTCTCTGGCTCTGTCACACCTTGGGCTTGGATGGGTCTGACTCCCCCTACTGCAGCTCCTTTTACCCATCCCACATTGGGCAGCTTGGCCCAAGGGGATGTAGGGTGCCTGAAGCCAGGAGTTCTCCTGTAGGAAGACCCTTTAGAGCATGACCCACCTCCCTGGGAGATGGCACAGGGCTTACCTGTGTCCTGCTGTTCCCCCTGCTCTGTGTGGCACTGGTCCAGGAGTGGGTCGTGTGCCAGGAGCAGGGGGATGGCTGCACATGGTGCCCCAGTGCTGTGGCACACATTAAGTGTTCAGGGTCCTGACTGGGGGCAGTTGATGGCTGAGTAACCTCCTTAACCTACGTGCTGTGTGCTGCTGCAGCTGAAGGAGCTCTACACACTGCTCAACGAGAACTACGTGGAGGACGATGACAACATGTTCCGCTTCGATTACTCGCCCGAGTTCCTGCTGTGGTGAGTGGCACCAGGAGTGCAGAGCAGGGCGTGTGGGATGCTGACAAGCCTGATTCTGGTGGCAGGGCTGCAGCTGCCTTTGCTTATCCCATCCCCCTTCTTCCTGAAATGTCCCTTCCCCATCTGTCATTGTGTACAGTGTCCCAGGGACATGGTGAGAGGGGCTGTCACCCAACCCTGCCTGCCTCTGGCTCCTTCTAGATACAGGAGCTTAAAAATGGACTCTTTTCCTCTTTGGTTTGATCCCTCAAGTGTTTGTGAAAATCCCAGTAGCTGAGGAACTCCTCAGTGCTGTGGAGCTGTGGGATGAAGGCAGCTCCCAGCAATTAGCCTTGGAGTCCATTGCAGCAGAGCTGCTGTTACCTCAGGGTGTTCCTGAATTGAGGAACAGAGATTTCCTCCTGTGTCCCTGGTGAGGAGTAACCGTGGGGTGCAGGAATTGCCCTGGATCCCAGCAGTCCTTGTCACATCACTGTCACTCTCATCCTCTTGCCGACGAGCAGGACTCAGGGTGTCCCAGGGCAGGGTGGGAGGCAGGAGCAGGTACACCAGGAGCCTTGGGTGGGAGGTGAGTGCTGAGGTGTGTCCCCTCCCCAGGGCACTGCGTCCTCCAGGCTGGCTGCCTCAGTGGCACTGTGGGGTCCGAGTGGTCTCCAGCAAGAAGCTGGTGGGATTTATCAGTGCGATTCCAGCCACCATCCACATCTATGACACGTGAGTGCTGCTGCATTTCTCATCCTGCCCCTTGCTGACACCTGGGGCTTTGGGAGGGCTCAGGGGATCTGGCTACATTGTCTTCCCCTGCACCATTCAGCTTTGGAGATGTTTTGCTGCTTGGAGGGGAAGGTGGGGGATATTTAAGGTTTGGCAGGGAGGTTTTGGGCAGGAACATGTTGTTAACCACTGTGAAGGCTGTTTTCCTCCATGAGGTAGGTTAACTTAGGGCTCTGGCTTACAGAAATCATCCAGGGCTAGATGGAGATGTAGAATCACAGAACATCCTGAGCTGGAAGGGATCTGCAAGGATCATCCAGTCCAGGTCCTAGCCCTGCACAGGGCAGCCCAGCAATCCACTCTGTCCCTGAGAGCATTGTTCAAAGTTTCCTGGAGCTCTGGCAGCCTTGGGGCTGTGACCATTCACTGGGCAGGAGATTCCCTGCCAGCCCAGCCACCCTCTGGGGCAAGAACCTTTCCCTAATATGCAACCTGACCGTCCCCTGACACAAATTCAGACCATTTTCCCTGGGAATCCCCGGGTAACAGCTGAAGGGAGGGTTCTCCAAAACCAGCCCCTACCACTTCCCTGAGGCGTTGACTCCTCTTTCTGTTGAAGGGGCTTAGAGGTAGATTGCCCAGGGCGTTGGTCAGATCCTCCCAGGTCAGGACAGTCAAGCCTCATGCTCTGCATTGTTTCTTCCCCAAGAGAGAAGAAGATGGTGGAGATAAACTTCCTGTGTGTCCACAAAAAGCTGCGTTCCAAACGGGTGGCTCCGGTTCTGATCCGTGAGATCACGCGGAGGGTGCACCTAGAGGGGATCTTCCAGGCTGTTTACACTGCGGGAGTGGTGCTGCCAAAGCCTGTGGGGACTTGCAGGTGAGTGTCTGTGGCTCTCCCAAGACTTCTGTCTGCAGACCTTCCCTTCCTGTGGTCCCTCTGTGGCCAGTAGTGTGTGTGGGATTCCCCAGGATAGGGGAGAGTGATCCCAGTCCAGGTTTCTCCTCCCACGCTGTCCTTCCAGGATTAAGCGCAGTGGCTTTGCTAAAGCTGCTCATGTAACACAGGAGAGGAGGCTTTGGCAGCACAAGCACTCCAGAGCCGTGTTTCTCTCTCTGGGGAGCTGCTGGCCTGGTGTTCTCGTCCCTGTCTCGGGACCCTCGTGCCCCTGCAGCTGCCCTGCTGCCGCAGAACGAGTCTCCCACTGCCAGTGTGTTTCTGCAGGTACTGGCACCGCTCCCTGAATCCTCGGAAACTCATCGAGGTCAAATTTTCCCACCTGAGCAGGAACATGACTATGCAACGTACCACGAAGCTTTACCGGCTGCCCGAGGTGGGTGCCAGCCGGGAGCAGAGCTCAGGAGTCGCTCCTTGCTGGGCAAGGGGAGAGACACAAACGTCCTGGTCCAGGTCAAGTCCTCTGCCTGGACACCCAGGGTTTGTTCCATGTAGTAAATGACTCTGTCACGCAGTTGTGCTTTATTTAATCTTTATGTATTTTTGCCTGGGTACCTGCATTTTAAGGGCAAATTCTTGCAGTTAGAGGACCCTGTGAGCTTTTGTTTGCTGGTGAGTCATAGTCTGTCATCCTGGTAAAATGAGCAGGAGATGTGACAGCCTTCATCTGTCCAAACACAGCCTCTGTGTGACCCTGGGTCAAGTTAGTCTCTCGTTATTCAGTCTCACTGATCAGTTCTGGCATTGCAGTTGTCCTGCTGGGGAAGTTCCCCAGCTGGAGATGGAAGAAAAACAAACAAACTGCATTAAAATTGCCACCACCTTCCCCGACCTTGTTGGTTCCTTTCTGTCAACCGGAGCTGCCCCTTTGGGGTGGAAAGTGCTGCTTTCATGCTTGGCAGCTCCCAGCTCCTGCCTCCCACAGCCACACAGACAGCAGCTGCTGGGCTGGAGCTACTGGTTTTTGCACAGAAATTCAGCCCCAGAGCAGATCTGGGCTTGCTGAGCCATCCCAACCCTAAATTAGTAATTGAGGCCAGCTGGGAATAACATCTTATGGAGTCTGGGACATGTCTCTCAGCCCATGCCCGCTGTGAGTGGGAACAGGAACCTGGAGGGAAGCAGAGTTTGTGTCATTAGTGGGTAGGAGACTACGTCCAGTGGGACCTGACCTGGCACTTGGGGATTTGGGACATGCTGTGCTCTCTGTGATCTTTGCCATTGGTGTGACGGCTGATCACATCCATCCCTTGCTGGGCAGCAGGGCTGGGGGGCTGAAAATGGGCTGATCTAAGCAGAGGGCATCTTTGTGCTGCTCATTGGAGAGCCCTTGGGTGATGGAAACTACTGTGCAAGCAATAAAACAACTTGTCCCACTTTCTGCAGACTCCCAAGACTCCTGGCTTGCGGCCCATGGAGCACAAGGACATCTCTGCTGTGCACAAGCTCTTGACCGAGTACCTGAAGCAGTTCCACCTGACACCCGTGATGAGCCGAGAGGAGGTGGAGCACTGGTTTGTACCTCAGGAGAACATCATTGACACCTTCGTGGTAGAGGTGAGGGGCAGGAGCAGGATGGGAGGGCTGTTTTCCTGGGCTTTGGCCTCTACTGGAGCTGTGGGAGCGATCAGGGAGGAGTTCCATGCCCCTCCAGGATGGGAATTTGCTGGAGGATGGTGCCTCCATCCTGGGCCCTGGGTCTCCCTGCAGCCATTGCTCCAGCTGGGAGAGCCCCTCTAAGGCTCTGGCCAGGCTTTATCCCAGCCTGACGTGTTGTGATGTCACTTCTGCCTTCCAGAGTGCCCCGGGAGAGGTGACAGACTTCCTGAGCTTTTACACCCTGCCCTCCACCATCATGAACCACCCGACTCACAAGAGCCTGAAAGCTGCTTATTCCTTCTACAACGTTCACACCAAGACGCCTCTCATCGACCTCATGAGTGACGCGCTCATCCTCGCCAAGTCGGTGAGGGACACGGGATGGGCTGGCACAGGGACGTGGGCAGCTCCCTGCAGGCTGGCCACCCTTGGGTTTGTGGGAAGGCCTTGTTCCCAGCACTGCAGAAATCCAGTTCTGAAAGGATCTGCCACCCAGGAGAGGGATGCTGGGGTGCCTTGAACCTTCCAGCTTGTGGTGGTTACTCATGTCCTACAGCAAGCAGTCCTGTAGTAGTTGGATTGAGGGTGAGGACACCAAGGCTGAGCTCTTCCCTTTTTCTGGGATTCAAAGCCAGGCAGGAAAGGGGGACAGGCTGCTCACAGGTGGGAGGAACTCCCCAGCACAAAAGCAGGAATTGATGGCTTCGTGTCTCCCTTTGCAGAAAGGATTTGACGTCTTCAATGCACTGGATCTCATGGAAAACAAAACCTTCCTGGAGAAGCTGAAGTTTGGGATCGGGGATGGGAACCTGCAGTATTACCTGTACAATTGGAAGTGTCCCAGCATGGCACCAGAGAAGGTCAGTGCTGGGGTCTCTGTCGTTGTCAGGGTCAGTGCTGGGGTCTGACATGGGTTTGCTGTCACCCACACCTCGGCATTGCAGCCCAGCTGGTGTCCTTGCAGTGTCACACACGGTGGTGGCTGAGTCCCTCTGCCATTTCTGTGCCTGCACAGTGTGTCCCTGGGGAAAATCCCTCCACACTCGTCTTCCAAAGCTAACTTTATTCCTGGACTAGTGCAGGTTCAGTTCTTCCCCTCACACCAATTTCTCCCATCAAAGGAAGGAGGCCAAGTGCAGGGGACAGCAGAGGGCTGCAGGGTGACAGATGTGACACCGGGGTTGTGACAGTCTCCTGTGATCCTGCATGGGACCCGGGTGTCATGGCACAGCCCTGGGTGTCAGTGTGTCCTGGTGGGGTGGGAGGAACAGCCACCCCTCTGGAGAGAACTGGCAGGCTGGAGCAGCACCTGTGACAAAGGAGCTCTGCCACCACATGCAGGGAGCTGAGCCAAGGGATCCCAGGATGGCATTTGTCCCCAGGGCCAGCAGCCTGGGATCCCAGGATGTCATTTGTCCCCAGGGCCAGCAGCCTGTTCCCCACTGACCTGCTCCCAGAGCTGTGCTGCAGCCCCATCTGCCTGCCCTGGGCCATTCTGGGGCAGCACCTGGTTGCTCGTGTCTCTCCATGCCAGAGATGTGATTCAGCACCTGTCAGTTCACAGCCACCTTGCAGAGGATGGTGCTTGAGAACCAGAATCTGCCCAGCTACATCACAGCTAATTAAAGCCTTAACAGCTAATTAATGCCCTGATGGCAGTCACAGGGCTTTGGTTCCCTAGTGTGAAGGCAGGTCTGTCTCTGGGCACAAGCCCTGTGCCCTAAACCAGCCTCACTTTCCTGCTGAGCCTCCTAGGAAGCCCCAGGAGGTTCTCTGCAGGTGACAGCAATCCCTTCTCCTGCTGGGAGAGCTGGAGGGTGGGAGAGCCTGATGCTGGGAATGTTTCCTGTGCTGGGGCTGCCTCTGAGTCCACAGGGTCAGAGTGCAGGACTGGCCCCCAGCACATCCTGGAGGGTCCCCAACAGTGCCAGCTGCCTGCAGAGGGACATGTCCAGGGACCAGGCTCTTGAGAAGCAGCTTCTCCCAAATCACAGAATCATGAAATGGTTTGGGTTGGAAGGGACCTTAAAAGAGCACCTTGTTCCACCCCTGTCATAGCAGGGACACCTTCCACCATCCCAGGTGCTCCAAGCCCTGTCCAACCTGGCCTTGGGCACTGCCAGGGATCCAGGGGCAGCCACAGCTGCTCTGGGTACCCTGTGCCAGGGCCCCACCCTCCCAGGGAACAATTCCTTCCCAATATCCCATCTAACCCTGCCCTCTGGCAGTGGGAAGCCATTCTCTGTGTCCTGTCACTCCAGGCCCTTGTCCAAAGTCACTCTTGGAGGCCTTTCCAGCACTGGAAGGGGCTCTAAGGCCTCCCTGCAGCCTTCTCCAGGGTAAACAACCCCAACTTGAGGCAGACGTGTTCCATCCCTCTACTCATCATGAGCCGAGGAACACCCTTGGCTCATGAATCAAGGCTGTCTCATAACCTGATGGGGCTTGTCACACCCCAAACACTGGTCACCTCCCCAGATAGATCAGAGCTGGGCAGGCCCTGTGTGCCCATTCAGTCACAAACCCAGGGCTTTGCTGCTCTCAAATATCCCAAAACCAGTGGGGAAACGGACACAGACAGCACCGAGCCCTCCCAGCTGCATCCACACATAGCTGGGAGGGGAGCAGAGGGCACATCCTGACCCCTATTTCTGTTGCTCCCAGGTTGGATTGGTGCTGCAGTAAGGGAGCCCTTGCCAGGAGAGCGTGGAGGAGCTGGGCCTGCGGAGGTGCTGCCCTCATCCTTTCTGCCAAAGCCGGACCCACGCCGGGAGAGGGGCACCGGAGCCGCCGCCCCTGCTGCCGCCAGCCGTCTCCTTGTCTGATTTAACTGCATCCTCCTAAAGACATGATCAAGGGAATGTAACTGCTGAAACTAGATCATGATTGGCATATAATGGATTTAACGGGTGAATAATAAAAGTATATATTATATATATTTTAAATCTTTCCTGTTCCCAACTGCCACGAGTTACATTCGGCTGCTGAAGGTCACCGCTGGGCTGCTGGACCAGGACTTTTCTCCGTGGGGACAGCTGAGGTCGATGCTGTGGCAACATGGTGGCTGCTGGCCAAACCCTCCTGCCTGCCCCGAGGGTGCTTCAGGCTCTCCTCTGCTCCGCTCTTTGCCCCCGGTTTGCTCCTGACTCGTTGAACAGGGTCCCTCCCCGCGGGCTCGGGAGCATGTCGAGATTCCTTTCAAAGGGCTATTTGTGCAAGCAATGCCTTGTCCCATCTCCTGCCCAGCCACGGAGACTCCGACCCTTCCTGCTCGACGCTGAACCGAGGGGCAGCAGTGCCCGAAGATCCAGGGGGGATTCGGCTCCAGAGCGTGTCCGGCACACCCCGCTCTGCTCAGACTCCTGGGGCTCCTTCCCCTCCGCCTCCCTCATGGCTGCAGGCACCGGGGGATGCTCCACTGCCACACTCTGGCCTCTCTGCTCAGCTGCTTTTCTCTGGAAGCGTGGAAATACGGATTTGCCATCGGCATCACCCGGGGCTTCAGCCTCCCCGGTGCCTCCACCACCAGCTCCCGGTGTCACCTTGTGCTGTGGGATCCGCCGAGAGAAAGGAAACGTTTTCATGGAAAACCTTCATCCCGTTGAGATCTTTTGGGAAAGGAGTGCCCGGACAGCCTCCTGCCGTGTCATGGACCTTGTCCACCCAGAGCTCCGAGATGCTCCTGCCCACCCAGCCAAAGGTTTCCAAAGCTGCACACCAAGGCCAAGACCCCGTCTATGCACTCTCACGCCTCCCTGTCCCTGCGTGTCCCTGTCACGCCCCGTTGCACCACGGACCCTGAGGGCCTGTGCCCACCCCAGCCTGGACCTGTGGGGCCTCAGTGGGGACCAGGAGCCCATCACATCCTGCCTGGCAGTGCCATCATATCCCCCCTGCTCGGGGTCCTGTGTCACCTATGCAAGTACCTCTGTGTCCCCTCCCGTGTCCCTGCTGTTCTGTGCTAGGGAGGCTGGGTGCAGGTGGGGGACACCCCATGGGACCCTCCCCCTGTCCCCATGACAGGTTTGAGGGCTGCTCCAATGAATCCCCCCAGCTCCCATGGCTGCAGTATCCATGGGTGCTTGGCAGCTCTCCAGGGCACTGCTGAGCCCTGACACACTTTGGGTGTGGGCTCAGCCCTGATCCACCCACGCTGGGCCCCGGAGGGTGACAGGGACACTGGGACAGGCTCTGTTAAAATAAAACCTTTATTCGACTGGCTTGATCCCAGGGTGTAAATCTGACTGCTGCTGGTGCCAGAGCAGAGGCTGGGAATGTGTCCCCACCCAGGTGTAATGGAGTGTGTGGTGGCAGGGTCGCCTCAGGGACTCCAGGGTGATGGCACCATCCTTGCACCCCAAGAGAGGGGCTGGGATCAAGCGTGGCCAAGACTGGTGAGATTTGATGGTTGCTGTCACCCCTGTGGGGCTGTTCTGGGCCTTCATTGGCCCAATCAACCCATTGTGGTTGTCACAGCATCTCAGTCTCCTCAAGGAGAGGAGGAGTAGGGCACCAGCAGATTGGGTGGCACTGGGTAACAGGGAGAGGAGCCCCCACCCCTTTGGGTCCTCCCAGCCCTGCTGTCACCACAGACAAGTGAGTGATGTCCTCGGGCTGTCCCCACGCAGGGTGCCCACCCATGGAGGAGCCTGCTGTCCCCCACACGCAGACACAATGTCCCCACCATGGGCACCTCGGGGACACAAGGTTGTCCCTCCTGTGGATGCTCACAGGCTTTTGGATCGAACGTGCACGAAGAGCGTGGCAGGGGACAGGGACGCCCCGTCCTTGGAGAGCAGGTGGATGTGCCGGTACCCTGGGGACAGGCGGGGGCTCAGCGGGTGCCAGGGGCTGTCCCCATCCCGGGATGGCAGCGGGGTGGCACCTGCACCCACCTTGGCGCATGCTGGGCAGGGGCAGCGTGAACTGCCCCACGAAGTCGTTGCAGGAGGTGCTGTCATAGTCCTCCACCACGAAGCGCACCAGGGCCAGCTCGGGCACCCGCACCTGGAACCGCAGCGTCTCCTCCCAGCGCGGGTTGAAACCTGCGGCACCGTGGGGGGTGGGTGTGGCCACCGGGGCCACCGGGGCCACCCAGTGCCCCGAGGGACCAGCAGGACCCCCCGTGCACTGCCCCTGCCCCGGCTGAGCTGCCCTCCTGCACTGGGGCATGTGGGGACTGGGGCAGGCTGGGGGAGTCGGGGTGATGCTGGGGCCACAATGGGGTGTACTGGGAAAAAGGGGGGCATACTGGTACTGGACTGGGCTGTACTGGGAGAATGGGGGGTGTACAGTGACAGTGGTGGAGTATACTGGAGGGATGGGATCATACTGGGACTCTGATGGGATATACTGGAGGAATGGAGGTTATATTCAGCTGGGCTGGATCATACTGGGAGATTGGGGGTAACACTGGGGCTGTGGTGGGGTATACTGAGGGAATGGGGGTCATACTGGGAAGAATGGGCACCACACTGGGCTTGGGCTGGGTGTACTGGAGACCGTAAGGGAGCAGTACTGGGAAGAATTGGGACATGATGGACCCTGCCACTGGTGGGGATCTGGCTGTGCTGGGGAGGGGGCACTGTGAGGGGACTGGGATGTCCTGAGCACTGGTTCAATGTCAGTGAGTGCTGGGGTGTGGGTACCCAAGGCACTGTCCCTCACGGGGATTAGGGTGCCCCGGGGCGTCCCTGGGTGTCCTGAGGGACCCTGGGGTCGGAGTGTCCTGGAGCACCCCTGGAGATGAGGTTCCCTGGGGTGTCTGCAGGGATCAGGGTGCTCCAAGGGACCCTGGGGACCAGGCTGTCCTTGGGCATTCCTGGGATTTGGGGAGTAACAGGCTTGTGAGAGGTAATTGGATGTCCCTGGGGTTGGCGTGCCCTGGAGTGTCCCCATGGGTCCAGGTGCCCAGGGGTGTCCCCGGGGGTGCCCAGGTGCCAGCACTCACCGTTGTTGAGCTTGTGGTGGGTTTGCTGCTTGGCGCAGTCGGCCGGGATCCCGTGGATCTCCACGCGCACGAAGGGATCCACGATGGAGCTGCCCTTGTCCCTGTTCAGCTTGGGCAGCTGCTGGGCTGTGATCACCTGTGGCACAAGGAGCTGGGGACCAGGGGACAGGGACCACGAGGGGCCCGGGGGGATGTGGTGTGGGGAAAGGGCTGGTATCCCCAGGAGAAGGGACCTGGGTGGCACTTGGCTGGGGCTGGAGACACAGTGAAAAGGAGGGAGGTGGCTGATGCCATCTCAGAGAAGGACATGGCTATACTGGCTGGATCTGGGGACAGGGTTGGTGTCACCTGGGAGAAGTGCAGGTGGCACCTGGCCAGGCATTGCAATGTCATGGGTGTGACCCAGCAGGGACGTGGGTGGCTGCCACGCGGGCCCGGGGACAGGCTCGGGGGTGTCCTCACCCTGATGTGCAGCGCCAGGTGCCGGGACCCCTCCCCGGGGGGGCTGCGCAGGCACAGGGGCTTCAGGACGTAGCCACAGCGGCCGTTGGGCAGGAAGCGCCCGGCGTTCAGGTCCATCTCGTAGCCCGGCGTCTGGAAGTTGAGGGCCACTGTGGGGACAGCAGGACGGGCTGTCAGCGTGGGTGAGGGCTCCGGGGGGTGCCAGGTCGGGCGGGGCTGGGGGTCTCACCCAGCTGGCAGCCAGCGTTCCACATCTCCTGGGGGTTGTAGTTGGCAGAGTTCATCTTGAGCCCCAGCGGGTACACGCGGCTGAGCTGGCGGGCGTTGTACCGCACCAGCGCGGGGCCTGCGGGGGGACACGGCTCAGCGGGGCCGGTGCGCCTCCACTGCTGCTGGGGGGGCCCAACAGTGTGTGATGGGGTCCCTGCTGTTCTGTGCTACTGCCCAGCTGGGTGGGCCTGAGCCTGAAATGTCACCCAGGCCCTGAAACCAGACCCTGGGGTTCGGAGCCCAAACCTTGACTTTGGACCCCTGACCCCAAACCTCTGACCCTTGATCCTGATCTTGAGCCCACACTTTGACTTTAGACCCCTGACCCTGGACCTTGACCGTAGAACCCAGTCCCTGACCCCAGATCTTGACCCTGATCCCTGGACCTCAGACTCCAAACCAAAACCCCCAAGCCTATGACCTGACCCAGATCCTAAGCCTTGACTCCAAACATTTACCTTGGCCCCAGACACTGATCCTGGATCCCAGACCCTGAACACTGGCTCAGATCTTAATCTCAGGTTCTGACCTCAGATTCTGACCCCCAGCCCCAGCCCTTGACCTCAGACCTCAGTCCCTGGACTCTGACCCAGAATTTATTCCCAGCCCCAGGCCCTGGACCCAGATGCCATATCCTAAATCCTGATCCCAGACACTGATCCTGGTCATGTGACCCCAACCCTGGCCCCAGGCAGACCCTGCCAGCAGACCCCAGTCTCACCCATCATGGGCAGCCTGGGTGAGGCCAGTGTGACCCTGACTGCCACTCATGGGGCCACCCTAGAGACAGAGCCCATCATTCTCAGCCCATCCTGCATCCCAGCGACTCAGGGCTATGGACCCACCCTGTTCCCATCCCTGTCCCCATCTGGTGGCCCTCACCTGCCTCCTTGATGAGCTTCCGTGCCTTCCTCTCACTGAAGGAGGACATCTGGCAGGGCTGGGGGTGGCGCAGGGCCTGGGCCAGCCCGGGGAAAGGGACAGCCTGGCAGTACACCACCAACGCCGACAGCTCCGGGGACACCTGCGATGCGTCCTTGGCCTGCAGGAGCCACCTGGCATCAGGGACAACCTGGCCCCAGTGGCCACCTGCCAGTCCGAGGGTCTACAGACCCTCTCCCCTGCTACTGCTGAGTGCTGAGACCCCCAAGGCCATGGAGACCCTGATGCAGTGGAGACCCCAAGGTGGTGCAGAACCTGAGGCAATGGAATGAGGGACCAGGGGCTGATGGGGAAGCCAAGCAGGTTGAGAAACTGAAGTCATGGAGAACCCAAGGGGATGGACAGCCCAAGATGTTACAGACCCCAAGATGAGGGAGACCCCAAAGCGCTGGAGAACCTGAGGTGACGGGCACCCCGAGATGATGGAATACTTCAGGTGACAGAGACCCCAAAGTGATACAGAGACCCCAAAGTGATGCACACCCCGACAGGTCACCCTGGATGTGATGAAGGCCCAACATGACAGAAAATTTGAGGTGACAGAGAAATCAGAAATGTTGGAAACCCCAGAAACAGCCCTCCAGTCCAACAGGAAGAGGGAGGCACAGCTGAGGGGTCCCCAAGCTCTGCCCCCACAGCTCCAGCCCATGACCCACCTGCAGAGGTTTGATCTCCTGCAGCGACTGCAGCGACTGAAAGAGGAGAGAGCAGGGCTGCAGAGGGGATGGCAGAGCTGGCAGTGCTCAGCTGGGACAGTGCCAGCATGCTGTGGTCCCCTGGCACCACCAGGATGCTCTGGTCCATCAGGACCACCAGGATGTCATGGTCCACCAAAACCACACCCCTGGGGAAGTTTCTTACCCGCCGGGGGCTTCTCTCCTGCACCTTCTCCTCATCTTCTTCTTCCTCCTCTTCCTCTTCCTCCTCCTCGGGGTCCAGAAGGGAGGTGACACCCTGGGACTCCTGCCACAGCTGTGGCAACTTCTTGCCCTTCACCAGGATCTTTTCCTTCAGCTGCTACAGAAGGCAGGTCCGAGCTCAGGGTTCGGAGGGGACACGGGGACAGTGCGGTGGGCACGCAGGTGCCCTTACCTCAGGTGAGGGGAGATGGTGGGGGTCCTGCCCCTGCAGGGGCTGTGTCAGCAGCCTGTCACCCAGGATGGCCTTCATGTGCCGGGCCATGGTGGCCTGCTGCTCCAGCCCGCAGTGGTTCTCCAGGGACAGGATGACAGGGTAGGGGGATTTCTGGGCACGGGGACGGGCAGCCCTCAGCACACGGCACCGGGCACCCCACAGCCAGCACTCAGCACCCCACACCCAGCACTCAGCACCCCCCAGGGCTGCCACCCCGGTCTCACCTCGAAGGCGGAGTCGCGGATGCTCTCGATGACGTCGCGGAAGAGGATTTTGGAGGTGAGTGTGTGGCCGTGGTAGACGACAGGTTCCCCGTCCGAGCCCTCCCAGCAGTCCAGCTCCACACAGCGGCACCCTGCCCTCAGCACCCTGCCACCACACCAGCACCCATGAGTCCCTGTCACCCTCGAGCCACGGGAGCTCCTGGGGCTCCAGGGACCGGGGCCACGCACCTGACGTAGGCGTCGGTGCTGCTGGTGCCGCCGATCTGGTTGCGGGTCAGGTAGGTGTTGTGGGACGAGGAAATGAAGTAGTGGCTCAGGGGCTGGCTCATGTCCTGGTGCACCTTGGTGTGCTCCTGGTTGAGGATGTCCCCAGCAGCTGAGAGCAGGTACATCATGAAGCCATCAAGCATCATCAGGTCCTGCTGCTTGGCTGCGGGACACGGTGGCAGGTGTCACAGAGTGCTGCCATGCTGCTGGCAGGGTGGCACCCGGAGGACTTCCCCCACTCGGAGGTCCCAGTGGTGCCAGGTTTATCCCTGACCAGGCTCGGTGTCACTCAAGGGGACATGTAAGTTCCCTCAAGTGTCCCGTCTCCATCCTGATGTCACTCATCCTGCTGGTGCCACATTCACTCTGGATGTGGCATGGTGACACCCATGAGGTGTGGAGGTTCCTTGTCCCCACCCTGATGTCCTCTGTCCTCCCAGTGCCATGTCACCCTAGACCTGTGGCACTCAGGGGAGGTCCCTTTTGTGTCCCATCTCCCATCTGATGTCCCCCATCCTCCTAGTGCCACATCTACCTTAAGGGTACTATTGTGACATGGAGGTCCTTCATCCCCACCATGAAGTCCCCTGTCCTCCTAGTGCTGTGTTCACTCTGGACCTGCCATGGTGGGACTTGAGGAAGACAGAAGTCCCTCAGCAGTGTCACATTCATACCAGGGCTGGTATCACACCACCCATGAGAAGTGTTGCCCTCCCCACCTTCACATTCCCTGTCCCCACAGTGTCACATCCACCAGGTACCAGCCAGGCCATGTGTTGGATGGCTGACACTGGGGGCACCTTGGGATGGGCACCAGGACAGTAACAGAAGCCTTGGAGGACCCCATACCCATTTGGGGGGTGATGCCACCAATCAGAGCCCCATCCCTACATCCCTGAGCTCCTGTGGCTCCGGCACTGCCCGTCCATTTCCCCTCACCCTTCTCGTTGAGCTCGTATGTGCGGATGATGGCGCGGGCCTGGCGCAGGCTGGAGTCCTCGCCCTGATCCCGCAGGAAATCCTGCAGCTCCTCGGCCGACAGGACCCGGTCCTCGCCCGAGTAGTGCCCAAAAAGCTCCTCCAGCTCCGGCCGCCGCAGCAGCCGCCGGCAGAACTCCTCCAGCTCCCGGCCCTCCAGCCGCTCGTTGCCCGAGTGGTCACACTCCTGATGGGACAGCCCAGCCTCAGGGACTGTCCCCTCCCTGTGTGCAGCCACCCCCTGCCTTGTCCTGCCTGTCCCCTGCAGTGGGGGATCCGTTTGGGGGGCTCAGCTACTGTCCCCTCTGTTCCCCCATCCAGAGCCCTCTGACCCTCCACTCTGGGATGGAACAGAGCAGAGCTCCGTGCCTCAGTTTCCCTAGGTGGAAAGGGACCTTGGGAGATGCCCAGAGGAACATCTCTCCCCAGGGGAGAAACATCCCACCTTGGGGACACAGGGAACAGTGGCTGGGACAGCTTCACCCCACCTCACCCCTCTCCACCGTGTGCTCCTGGTGGGACCCAGCCATTGGTGGCAGTGGGTGGCTTTGGTGTGAGGAGTTTGTCAGCTCTCTGAGCTGGAGGAGGCAGACAAGGAGCCAGCAATTCCCTCCCGGAGACAGCAGCGGGCACAGCGGGCGATGCGGCACCGACGGGTACCTTGAAGAGCTTGGAGGCGTAGACATCGTCCATGTCGATGTTGAGCATCCTCAGCATGCTCTTCACCTCCCGGAAGGACATCTTGTTGTCCTTGTTTCTGTCTGCTCGCTGCAGGACCCCATGGATCCAACTGCAGCGGGGTAAGGAAACCACCCGGGTCACCGCGGCCGTCCCCACCCTGTCCCCGAGCCCCCAGAGCTCCCTCAAAGGATACTGGTCGAGCTTCTCCATCTGGCTCATGGCCTGCAGCCGCGCCATCAGCTTGGTGAGCCCCTGCACCCAGTGCCGGGCGTCCTCCTCGGCGCGGGCGGCCAGGTCGAGGTTCTTGCGGCGGCCGCGGAAGGCGAGGCTGAAGCAGTGGCGCTCGGGGAACGCGGCCCCGTGCCTGCGCAGCCCCTCCGAAAGGCGCCCCTGGCGCACCCCCTCTATGTGTGTCACCGAGACTGCGGGGACACGCGCGGGGTGGGGACGGACGATGGACGGGCTCCCTGGGCGGGTCACCCACCCGCGGGCACCCTGCGAGACACCCTGGCTGCTGAGGGACACCCGCGCGTCCCCGCGGCGCCCCAGGGACCGGGCTCGGCTCCTGCCGCTGCCGCAGCCGGGCTTAGCCCGCTAATCCCGGGCGAGACAGGAGCCGTGGCCGCTGTCCCTGCGGGGATGGGGACGGGGACGCTGGCAGGGGATGGAGCCTTGCAGCGGTGCCAGCTCCAGGCACCCATCCCAGGGGAGAGGGTGGGAAGAGACGGGTGACGCCGGGGAGGGGGACAGAGTCTGGCCGGGATGGAGACGGGACCCTGTGCTGACCCCGGGGGGGTGGGGAAGGGTGGGGGCCCTTACAGCTCCACACAGGGTGCACTGGGAGGCACTGGGAAGTGTTGGAAGGCTCTGGGAGCCACTGCGTGAAGTGGGTTGGAGTTCATCGGGTCCATGTTCTGGATTGGGTTCGTACCTCAGGTGGGGGTCTGGGTCCTGGATTGTGGTCCTGGATTGGGGTCTGGGTGCTGGGTGGGAGTCTGGGTCCTGGACTGGGGTCCTGGATTGGGGTCTGGGTGCTGGGGGGGAGTCTGGGTCCTGGATTGGGGTCTGAGTGAGGGGGGATGTCTTGGCTGGGGATCCGGGGTCCAGGTCACAGGTGGGGATCCAGGTAGGGATCTGAGTCCCAGGGGGTCTGGTGGGGCCTGGATTGTGGAGTTCCATGTCCCAGGATTGGGTCTGGTTCTCACTGGGGGAGCTGAGTCCTAGGTTGGGATCTGGAACTCAGGTGGGGTCTGGGTTCTGAGTGGGGATCCAGGTCTTGGGTAGGGGTCTGGGAACTGGGCTGTGGTCAGGATCCAAGGTGGGGCTCCAGGTGGGGTTCTGGATGCTGGGAATGGATCTGGGTCCTGGGTGAGGGTTCAGGTCCTGGGGTGGGATCTGGGTTCCAGGTGGAGGTCCTGGATTGGGGTCTGGGTATCACATGGTGTCTGGATTCTGTGTGGGAGCCCAGGCCCAAGGTCGTGGACTAGGTTCTGGATTGGGATCAGGGTCCCGGTGGGGGTTCTGGGTAAGGGTCTAGGTGCTTGGGGGGGGTCTAGGGGTGGGTCTGGGGCACTGCCCAGGTCCTGGCCCCCCCTGCAGCTCATGGCAGTGCAGGATGTGTCTCGGTGTCCCCGAGCCCCGAGGGACAGTGCCAGCACTCACAGCTCTGGGGGGAGCGGGCGCGCCCGAAGCGTCCCTCGAAGCAGACGGTGACCCCGTCCTCCTGCAGGCGGAACAGCCGCGCCCTGGAGCCCCCCCTGGCCTTCACCTTCCAGAGCAGGGACCCCTGGAGCATCCGCTGGACATCCTCATCCTCCGTCAGGCCTGCAGGGAGCAGCCCCGGGCTACCAG